>CAHIKZ030002666.1:2095000-2277500 GCA_903632075.3 Acanthosepion pharaonis
TATATTTAAATTGGCCCCAAATGTAGTGTTGTTTTGTATTTTAAATACGAGGACATTATTATCCATGGGAAAAAAGTGAGACATGATCTTTTTATTACAAATTTTATTATGAGTATATGAAAAAAATGGATTTAATGATCAAATTTTGCTCGTCAAAATAACCTTGATTACTGTAGCATATATTTCTGGTGATCATTGCAAAAGTTTCTGAAGAAATAATTTTGGTAATTGATTCCATACTTTTTTCAATGGCTTCACACTTTTTAACTGTAGTGTATATACATATATACCTATATGTATATACATATATACCACTACCAAGAAAAATCTGATTACATGAAAATATTAAGGTGCTAAGTGGGTTGAGTCCAGACATTAAAATATCCCAAACAAACGAATTGATCGTCTCTTTTTAGTTCATTGAATGTGGACTGTTGTATTACGATTTTCAAGACTAACACTTTTCTTGAAACTTTTGTTGGAAATATTTCTTTATCACTTGTTCAAATTCTTGATGAGAACCTTCTTAAGTGATTGTTTTGTGCTATTTTAAGAGCTCGCCCGATATGAAACCATTCATAATCCATCGACGAAGTAATTACGGTGATGGAAATTTATTTAAAATCTTGACAGGCTTTTACTTCAGATTCTTTCAACCAAGAATAATAAAAAAAATGATTCTATACAATATTCTATAAAAATCATGATATTTTATCACGGACCTTATATATATATATATATATATATATATATATATATGTGTGTGTGTGTGTGTGTGTGTGTGTGTGTGTGTGTGTGTATGTATGTACGTGTGCATGTGTGTCTGTCCCATATTATGCCCGTAGTGAGTATACAGGCCTGAAATCTTCAATTTTCATATTCCCAGACATTTTCTTAAAAATAATACGGCGATGTGGAGTCCAGAGATGATGTTTTCGATTATCTAAACAATAATATTTGCGAAGCATTGGCATTCTCTCTGAGAAGAAATGAAAAAAGATTATAAGTCATTTTGATTGATGATTATATAAATCGGAGAGTCACTGCAAATTTCCAGCATCATTTTGATAACCTCCACGTTTGGTAGTTTTATCGGCTGCCTTTGTTGAGAGATCTCAAGAGAAAACCGAAAGATTTGTGAGAAGAATACAACAGACACAGTTGCGGAACATATTAATTTCTTATCGAAATGCGTTGTTAAATTATTATCTCGAATCCCACTTTGACATAATTTCGAAAAGTCTTAAAATGATAGAAAATAAAGCATAGATATGAGGCGAGTTTTTATCAGCAAGAATCAGCACTTGTCAGTCATTTTGATATTGAGAGTTGCAACAAATATTGTATTATTTATTATCCATCTATCGTTTATTTTTTCTATCATCGATAAGACAGATATAAGTTTGAGCAAAATATACAGAAAAATGAAAAATAATATAGAGAAAAATAAAGAAAAAGAAGTTAAAATCATAAACTTGCAAAAGTGTAACTCATCCTGAGTTGGTCATTCAATGATTTCGTCTCAGACTATCTAAAGTTTCATTAAAATATATCAGTATCATCTGTAAAGCAGTGGTTAGTTTCACAAAGCGTTAGTGAAATAGATCCTGTTTTGTGCCTTGTTGCAGTGTCAGTCTAAAAAGTATTTTTTTCTTTTTTTGCTTCTCTTCTTGTTCTTCTTGTTTTTCTACATTTTCATCTTCTTTTTCTTCTCCTTCATCCTCTTCTTCTTCTTCTTCTACTTTTTCATCTTTTTCTTCCTCTTCTTCTTCTTTTTCTTCTTCTGCTTCTTCTTCTACTGCTGCTTCTTCTTCTTCGTTTTCATCTTTTTCTTCTTCTGCTTCTACTGCTTCTTCTTCTTCTTCTTCTTCTTCTTCTTCTTCTTATTATTATTATTATTATTATTATTATTATTATTATTAATTCCTTTGGTTTCTACTGTATACTCATTTCGTTCCGGGTCCCGAGCAAAGAACTATGTTCAGAAATGGCATCATCGCATTTTTGACTGAGCAGTTTGAAAAAAAATCGCACAAATTTTACATAGATACACCCATTCGTAAGGTGTGGGCTGTTCTTGGGAGTACAATTTTTGTATTTCTTTAAGGCATAGGCTACCAACGATTCCTTCAATGAGTCTATAGCAATCTTTTCCAATCAACCTGACGGCTGCAACTCTAACTGGAATTGCCCTCAAGCGCCACATTTTTGAGATATCAATTTGAAAGTCCTGATATCTTGATAACTTTTTGAAGATTTTCAATGATGTTTTGCAGTCTAAAGGTACAGCCATGTCTATAAGGAAGCACATTTTGTCTTTGCAGTCTCTAATCACGATGTTATTAGGGATCTGTTTGATGTAAATCCCATAAAATTGTTACAGGCCAGTTTCCTTTCCGTAAATGTTACAGATTTTCCAGTGCCTAAACTGTTCTGCCGTATTTTATATTCGCAACCTGATACAAAATGGTCAATTGTTTCTGGATATTATCACAGAATCTGCATTTTGGGCTAACACAAATTTTAAGTATATGTTCTTTGTAATTTCTATTTCGCAAGCATTTGTCCTGTGTAGCAAGAATAAAATCGTCGGTTTCAGCTTTTAACCCTGCACTACGAAGCCACTGATGGGGACAGAGTTTGTCTACATCATCCTGTTCTATACGGGCAGACTATTGACCGGAAAGCTGCTTATCGTCTCGTCGTTTCTGTATCTGGTCGGTTGCATTTGACTTTGCTTTCTTTTTTAATTATTTAGCAGCTTCAGTCGATGGCTGTACTTGTATTTCTTCACCCACTTGAAACTTACTATTATCGTTGTTGTTGTTGTTATTATTATTATTATATTCAATTTCTGGTGTATACACATTTCCTTGTTGATCCAAACCAGAGAGCTATGGTCAAAGAAAGCATCATGACATTTTTCATTGAGAATTTTTTAGAAAATACCCACCCCCATAAAAAAAGAAAACTAAGATCACACATATTTTACATAGATAAGGACTTCGTAATTTGTGAGCTCTACATGTCAGTAAAATTTTTGTATTTCATTAAGGCATATATATATATATATATATATATATATATATATATATATATATATATATATATAATGTCATATGTATTAAAAAAGATGGATACACAAAAGTGAAAAAATATATAATGAATGTATAGATTTAGGAGAGTGCACGTTTTTAAAGAGAGCAACAAAAATATTTTCCAAAATAATTACTACTAAAATGGCTTTAAAAATTCTCAAAAATAGATTTGTGAAAAAGTATAAGGATAATCGAGTGCCTTCTGGCGAGCGAAGTGGAGCAAATCGAAAGGGAATCAAAATTCATAGCAGATGTCGGAAGACATTTGGTGAAATATTAAGCCATAATAACTCGATAGCAGTCTAAAGGTCTCTCCGGCATTTGAAGATATTCAGGCTCTTGCATATGAATAGGTCCCTTCTCTAAGTTACATAAATGTACGATTAAGATCATGTCCAGAGAACGAGGTGGACACACCATTAATTTACGTGTACAGATTACACTTCAAATTAACTCATAGTAACATCTGCTGGAATACCCTATCGGAGTTAGAATAGATGTAATACATGAAGGTCATGCAAATGGTCACGAGAAAATGGAAAGGAGCCGGCATCGGCCAGTGATATGTTTTGCTTGACCAGTTGAGGAAATCCATGCCAGGTGAGTAAACACTAACTTATAGAGAACAGGCTGCCCGGTGTTTTGTAGATATCAAGGAGCTATAAGATTATTCCATCCAACCCCAAAAGGATTAACAAATATATTTACTAAGATTAAAGAAAATATATTGAAATACCAAAGAGTGTTTTTTTTTTTGTTTTTCAATAAAACCGACATTGGCTTCAATTACGCCCTTCAGATAAGTTCGCAATCTTCTACATCAATTTTGGACGATTTCATTGTTTAAATTGGTGAATTATGCCATAATCCTTGCCTTCAGTTCATCTTTGGTGTTACAAGGAGTTATGTTTGTATCTCGCTCAACTGAGCCCCACACATAATAATGAAGGGGGTGTTGTGAATATGGATTATCTCCCCCTTGATAATCCAACTATAAAAGTTATTCATTTCCGTTTGTCAGGTAGACTAGTAGTAGCATTCTTAATTGAATAAACGATTACTAGACAGAATCTCTTGTCCTGTTTTCATTACAGGGGGTTTGCAGTCTTAGGAGTTAGGTGGCCAGATGTAAGGCGTAATGTGGTCGCAGAAATTGTCAGAGAACCATGATTGTGCTCTCCTACTTGTGTAGCATGATGCCGAGTCCTGTTGGCAGAAATAGGTTCTTCCAGCAGCCACACTCTTGAACAAGGGAAGAACTACCTCTTCAAGGCACTTGATTTAGGCCTTCGTGTTGAGTATGGGACCCTGTGAGGAGATGAATGGAGGCATAAATTCGATCTAAATAGTAATCACTCTAAAAACCATGACTCTTTCCGAATTCTCTACTCTGTCCGCAAATTGACACAGAGACACTCTGAAATGTTCGTATTGGAGATTCTGGTGCGAGTTTCAAGCAGGACAGTATGTCGTTTCCAAATTTCTGGCTGTGTGAATTGCGTCATGGGGATCTTTTTTGCACAGATGATGCCCAAGTGACCCTATAATACTGTGCAGTCGATAAAATCAATAACATATAAGGCGCATGTTCGAAATTTAAAAAAATAATATGGCGACAGTTTATCCCTCGCACCTTGTATAATCATTTTGTGTATAGTGATGAATGCACATATGGAATTTCTACTTTGAGAGGATTACAGGTGTTCTACATATTTATACCTGGAAGCTTTGATAGTGGGTTTTTCCAGAATATCTGTGGTGATCATTGTTTATAGTTCGTGTCTTTCAAGATACAACATTCTGGTGAATAAAGAGAAAAATGTGAGTGAATTGTCATGGAAGTGATGTAAATATTAAACAATCAGAATTCAAAATTTCCATAAAACTCAACGTTTGCTTGGTAAAGTAACAATCCCTGTAAAATGAAATTTACAAAATAGAAAATAAATAACAGTTCATCCGAATAACGTAATTGCTGACAATTGATATTGTAATGAAAACAACAATATTGATTTTAAAATTTCAATTCCTCTTCGCATAATTTTAAGACACTCATTAATATATTTATATCCTGCTTGCATTTGTGCAACAAGAAATTATCATTTTATTCATTAATTCCTTCAATATCGTGACTCCATCTTGGTTGTCATAATCTGAAGATCGTATCGATTAAAAGCTGAATAAGGCCCGTTGCTCACTCGCAAGTAAATGAAAGGGGAAATTAACCGTCACGACGAGAAATGATTCGGATACTGTCAGCAATCGCCTTGTTTATTTAAGGCATCGTGTGCCTGAGTAGGGGGTTAGCTGATACTTGGAGACAGTTTCTTCTAATTCTGACATCTCAGACTAACAGATCCGCTTTTATTTTTATCTGACAAAACTATTCTGTCACACCTCTACATTTAAAAAATCTGGGCTACTTCTGTCCCACACAAATGGCGGCTCTGATCGATTTCAAATCCAAATGTGACTATTAATAAATGTCTAAGCCCAGAAATCATCAACATCAATTTTTTTCATTTATTTATTTATTTATCTATTATTTATGATCTTTTGCTCAAGTGTGAACTTCTTTGAAGAACCTTTAATACAAATTTAATCGCTGGTCATAAAAACGAAAGATTTGTGTCTGAGATGAATTGCCTCCGCAGTTAATCGATGTGGATATCCCAATCATAGTGAGCATATAGACTTCTGGGTCGTTTTGAAACGAACACTTTAATCACTCCAGAAAGCTAGATTGTTCTTATTCCAATGTCGAAGCAGGGGAGATATTTTTTACTCGATCATTTCATCAATATGGATTTTTTTGTTGACAAATCTTGATTTTTATTCGCTTAACCAGGTGAAGTTTATATTGACTGATGAAAAGATTTAACACACAGCCACCGGATGAACAATGCTTTTATCAATTAGGCTATAACAAAAGAAAAGAAATCTTGGAGCCATAAACTGATAGTTTGTTCTTTCCTTAAAACGAATGTATTCATACGTGTGATTATAACAACCAAGACATATATACATATCCTAATCTATTAATATGAATCATATTTACATATAGAAGTGGCGGCTAAATGCTTTTGCTTTGATCCATTTAAACAATCTCACCAATTGATGGATCACATTCTATTTCTTTTAAATTCTTTTGCGATGAGGATGGAAAATGTTCAGCACCATGCTCAGTATCACCACAAGCGTACAAAAATAGACATTCCCACATATATGAGTCTGCAAATACTGATTTTATTTTATCATACTTTTTTTGAAAATTTTAAATGAATAAATATAAAAGCAGGTATGCTACAAATGCTATAAAAACGATGATCATGATCATGATGATGGTGATGATGGAATGAACAAGAAGTATTGGCCTCAACATGAGAACATAGAATCAATGAAAGTAAAATTAACAGTTTTGTTAAGTATGTGTAAACTAAGTTGATTTTGAAACTTGACGGCGTACATTCTTAAGTCCAGAAAACCAAAACCCGATATTTCGAACGACCAAAAATAAAAAATTGTCAAATATTTGATATTCGTTCTGCATCAGATTATAATGATATTGGGAAAGAGAAATCAATTAATTAGCAAAGTCTTCTTGGGAAACAACTAATCTACCGAATATCATTTATGCGCATAGAAGGATTCCAGAAATTATTGCAAAGAAAAATTGAAATAATGAAAGAAAAGAATTGTGCGCATTCAAAGCATTACATTTGATATCGCGAAGATTAAAGAGAATTCAGAACACTTGCTGTCACTTGCTATTGATAGCTGACTACTAAACTACTACTGCTGCTGCGTCTACTACTACTACTACTACTACTACTACTACTACTACTAGTAGTACTACTAATAATAATGCTCAGCATAATAATACATGAAATTTTGAAATGACAGACATGATCAAAGTGAATGAGTAAATTTACTTACTCTCCAATCGGTGAAATGAATCCGGATAAAAAAAAGTCAAAATAAATGAAATAATATCAAAATAAAAAAAATGTTCTGTATGTTCATAAAACGGTACATAGAGAAACAAATTGCATTAAACGAAGCATTGTTCCGCTACCGAAAACGGCTTCCAGAAAATATGCATTTATATTTAAAAAGAAGGACATTATTTTCTCGAAGCAAATTTGAAATAAAGGAATTATAATATCTTCTTTTCGCATTTCATATATTTTCTGCTATTTTAATCTTTATAAGGAAACGTCATTTTCGTTGGGCTCTTTAGCCCTCGCCGACAGTGTGTTGCATGTAACAAATATTAGAATCAATACATCTGTGCTCAAGTGAAGTAGACAATGGAGAAACCTCCAAAGCATAATCGTTCGAAATTTTTGGGTTAAAAAAAAACAATTCATGTGAAAGTTTCTTACATATTCATAAAATTAGAATGAGAAATAAAAACACATACAATAAATTATTTTATAAAATAGATTAAGAAAATAATTATGTACAAAATTCAACAAACAATAGTCAGCCAATTGGAAATAAAATGTAAAGAAATAGAAATGAAAATCTAACGATTGAATTGATGGAATATAAGTCACGGTGAAATTTAGTGGAGAAAGCGTCGTTAAAAGTTCCCAGAGAACGTGTTTATCTTCCTTATACATGAGATCGATATTTACAATTTTATTTCCACGATTTGACATAAATATTCAATGCAGATTTTTCAGTGAAACAGAATTAACCAAATTGAAATTTGGTTCAAGTGAATCTTTAGATTTAATCCTTGTGCCTTACTATTTAAAAGTCAAAAGTATTCCATGGCATATCATAAACTCTTTTTCTCATTGGAAGACCAGGACCAGAAAAAGTGATCAACACCTTCCTATTTGACTTTATTGAATAAAAAAGAAAGTTACACAAGCACGACACATGCAGATAAATGAATTAGAAAAATAAAACTATCGAATCTAATGAAGGGATCCAATGTCAATGAATTCTGAAGATGGGCAAGAAGAAATCGATTGAAGCTGACTTTTTTTATAAGAACGATTACATTACGGATGATGGCTTGATGAAATCAAACCGAAATACAATTAACTTAGGACATTTCCTATCTATCTATCTATCTATCTATCTATCTATCTATCTATCTATCTATGTATCTATCTATCTATCTATCTGATTTTGATCAAAGTTCTGTCAGCTTTTTCCTATCTAGCTATATATATTTCGGTCTAATCATATCTATCTATCTATCTATCTATCTATCTATCTATCTATCTATCTATCTATCTATCGCATTTTCATCCAAGTTCTGTCAACTTTTTCCTATCCAGCAATATATTTCGGTCTAATCATATCTATCTAACGTATATATATACGTGTATAAAGCTACTTTATGTACAATGATATCCCAGCTTCTGAACAAAACGAGTAGTTCTAGCACAGTAAAATATTGCAGCACCGGGGATCATTCTTGGACTTATTGTATAGCAAATAAATTATCTTCATCCATATTTTTGTAAAAAGAAAAAACTTACATGTGGCCACAGTTCGAAGATGCAAGGCGTAAATATATTAGCGAAACTAAAAGTATTTCCCGTGAAAGAATTTGGATCTTTGCCGTTCAACGCTAGTCCTTGTTTATTCACTCGGTTTAGGAAGAGATATGATATTGTCTTGCGACAGAAGATGAATATTTCACAACGCCTCTCCACAGAACTCGAATAAAAATATGTTCATTTCAGAAATTTATTATCAAGCATAGATAAAAGACCGAATATCGAATTGCATGTATTAGAAACCTGGATGAAATCCCAATAAACTTTGTCATTTTAGTTGGCAAAACAGTGAACAAAGTGGGGAAGGAAAAGTGCTACTGAGGAGAATTGCTAATGAAAAATCGAGATTTACCGTTGGTTTAACGTGTATGGTTGACGGTTCGTAGCTGAAGCCAGTGGTAATTTTCAAGCGAAAAACATAACCAAAATAGATATTGCTTAAAGCATTCGTCGCCCATATTCATGAAAAGGAGTTGGGTAGATGAACAAGGGAGTTTAAAATGGCTATAACAAGTGTGGTATAGCTGACAAGAGTGATTACGGAAATAAAATTTTCCATTGGTCTGGGATATATTTAAATGACATCTCATGGCTAGTGTTGCCGCTAAGTTAGATCCCAGAACACAGACATAGCAGTGATTACTGAGGGACTAAACAGCGTTCTGAAATCACTTGATACCTGCCTAAACAGATATTTTAAGAATGCTGGTAGATATCTGTGGAGAACTGTATGATTGTAAGGGAAAAACATTCACAAATGAACGCGCATCCGGGTTCTTAATCTATCAGCTGTCAGGCGTAGGGGAAAGTCAGACCGGAAACTGTGCTGTATTCCTTTAAGATATGTCATTTCTTGAATGCACTTGATGGGACGGAAGATGACTTCCTGTGGGATCAATTTAAAACAGAAACCTGAGACATGTAATATGATAATGGAAATGATGAAGAACAAGACTCATATGGTTTTTATTTAATACATGTTCAGTAAAACAACTATTTACTTTTTTGTATTTTTTTAAAGCATTTCACCCCAAGCAAGGGGTTATAGCGAGTGAGAGCAAGAGTAAAGAGGGGAGTTTGAGGAAAGGATAACGAGAAGGACGGGGTCAGCATCAAAGGATCAGGAGATGTCAATTGACATTCCATTTGAATACAAGTAAGAAGAGGGAGTTCCACTGTCAAGAAGTGCAAGATAAGAAGCTGTCGGAGTAGAAGAAACGGCTACATTTTACCTTTTCGTCAGTGTAAGGGTGGGGCAAGATGCCAACCTAGTAGCACGCTTAAATTCATGCAGATTGGGAATCAGTGAAAGTAGCTCGTATGAGCAGTTGCCAAGAAAATATTTGTAAAAAAAAGACAGAGGGAAGCCACAACATTTCTGTGAGAAAATGACTGTAGACGAGATGCCAGATCAGGAAATATCACATATCCGTCTCTGGATTTTGTCGAGGACCTCGAGATGAACAGCGGGGGATCAAATGGTTGATTTGGAGATTTGAAGGATCACTCAGGCGAGAAAACCCTTCTGGCACGATACAGTTAAACCAAATTTCTTTGTGGTAAGTGAAGTTATTGATTTAATGTAATTGTTCCACGTCCGGTCAGTAGGAAGCGTGAGACCAAGCAGGCACAGTGAGACGCTCTCGTGTAGATGGGCATCAGCCATTTTGATAGGAGTCAGCGAGGGTTCTCTATGCTGGGTAAATGAAAGCAGTTTTGTTTTGGAGGCATTAAATTTTACAAGTCATTTTCTACTACAGTCAACCACAGATTGGATGTTCTTTTCGAGACCAACGGCCAAGTAAGTTTTGTCAGCAATGCCGGATTTACTATTGAAACAGGAGTAAATGGTAGTGACGTCTGCGTAGAGGCCTAGTTGGGAACTGATGACATTAGTGAGATCGTTGATGAAACGTTAGAATTCTTTAATGTTTAGTAATAATATATTTTCTTCGGTGCGTTGTAAATTTTTTGTGTAGTATCTACCATAATACTTTGTGTATAATTTCTATATGAATAGTAGGATATGCTTTTATAAGTCTCCTCAATTTTGTTGATTGCTATTGACAATATTACTGTATATCGTAAATAATGCTACTAGAATTAAAATTAATTTATTATGTTATCCAGTGTAATCTCCATGTACCATATATTGTTGTGCCACTGATAAAAATATTTAAGAATATGTAATGGAGAATTATAATATAAAATGTAAATACCAGTAAATGTAATGAATATAGTAGATAAAAATAGGTATAAGTAAACAGGGGAAACATAATAAAGACCACAAGTGAGATAAATATGGCAATCAAAAGGGGTGCCATTGGAAAAGAAATAACTAAGCGATGTAAACACGCGCGAACGAAGATTAACACAAATTGGAGAAAGAAAACAATCTTCATTGTATTAGATATTTGTAGATTTAAGCGGCAAGAATAGTCAATGATGTTCTGTTGTTCATGTAGCAACAGAAAGAAAGAATCTACTGAAAGCTTAATCCTAACCCTGCCAAAGCAAAGCTAAACAAGTTAAACTGCACAGTTAATTTTAGCCAAATATACCTTGAGAAGGTTTGTCTATCATGTTAGGTTATGCTAACCAGAAATTCATGAATTTTAAGCCCATCGATAAAATTGCCCGTGTCGAGTGCAAGTACTTGATTATATGAAGTATTTGATTATATGCCAGTATTTGATTATATAATTGATTATATGCAGTATATGCTTGATTATATGCAGTATAAGTTCATATCTATTTGCAAGGGTAAAAATTTACATGCATCTAAGAGTGTTTCTTGATTATTTAGTTTTCGTAGAAAAGAACAATTGAAATATCTCTTGAAACTGTTTCTCGTTAGAAAGCCTTTTTACTTTATAATTTGCTGTATATATTCAGATTAAACTCCTGGTAGTTTCTTGTCACACAGCTTTTTTCGAAACCTGAGAAAAAACGTTTCAATGTTTGAAGGCAGTTATATCTAAAGTGGACGTTCGGAAAAGTGATAATATTTTATTATTTAATTTTATATAAAACAAAACACACAGCAACCCTACCGATCTGATGAAAGTTGACCGATTTCATCAACACATAATCTCATTGTTTGACTTCTATCTCAATCAGATTGACTAGAAGACGATACAAAATCACTCCTTTCATTTTATTTTTTGTTGCGAAGCCGTAACAAATCGAATGACAATCTTTTGGCAAAAGGAAATGAACACTTAGGTTGAGTCCATAAAATTTCTGTAGCAAAAGGAATCTAAAAAATAAGAATCTACAAATCTACTGTAATTGTAAGCCATTCTTTATACAAATGAAACGTGTATTATACACTATGAATCTATCTCTTCGTCTATCCTTGTTTGTGGAGACAATATACCAGAGATATATATTACATTGATTGGGGGAAGGGAACGCAAGAGAGAAGGTGTTAGAGAAAGAGAAGGTGGGGTAGAAAAGAAAAGGTTAAGGAGGTAACTGATGGGTAAGCTTTAACAGATCAGTTCGCTCCGTTGGTTTAACAATTGGTTAGAATTTATCTTCAAATATAGGCATAAGAACAGATTTAAAATCCACTAAAAATGCTTATTACATTTGGGTATACATTCATGTGTATGTATGAAGTTGTTTACACGTGTGTGTATATGTGCAGGTGCGATTGTGGGTTAGTATTGAGTATCACACGACTTTGTTGCTTTTTGCGTGATTCTTCACACGTAGGTGGATCTATAACTGTCTTGCAGATGTAAACCACAGCTATATTTGCAAACTAACATTTTTGTATCATTATTCATACACCATTTTTTTATTTGTATTTTTATTTTCACTCTTTATTTTCTAAATTTATTTGCTTTATTTATCTGTATTTAAAATCCCTCCAGTTATGGCTGATATGATGAGTATGATTACTATTATTATTATTATTGTCATTTCTAATTATTATTTGTATTAATGACTCTTTTATTGACCTAAATACTTTGGAATTGTATTGGTTGGTCAAAACAACGAGCCATATCAGTCAACTTGCTCTATAAACCAATATATAAAGTTTCAAATTTTAAGAAAATAAGGGTTAATCTGTTAAGGCTTAGTACTACCCATTGGTTACTTCCTAAACCCTTTCTTTTCTACCTCACTCCATCTCATCTGTTTAAAAAGCCCCCCACTCCTCTTCTCACTATCAATCTCTCTCTCGCCCTCCCTCTTTCTCTATTTTGAGTTTCCTTCTCCCTATCAATCTAATACATCTGTTCGACATATTGTCTACATTGACTAAGAAATTTCGGTTTGAAAAGATGAATACTTTTGTATTATCATTTTAATCACTATTTATTATTTGTATTAAGGACTCTTTCGTTAGACTAAATAATTTTGAATCGATTTGGTTTGTCCTGCCTAAACAACAAACTATGTCGATCATTTTGATGTATAACGTAATATAAAAATCCCAAACTTTAAAAGAAAATTCTCAGCCGGACCAGCCGGTTTAAGCTTACTACAACGCAAACATTATTATCCTTAACTCCCTTATATATCACCTCTTCTCTCTTGCCTTCTCTTCTATCTGAGAATTTAATATATATGTCTCGTATATTGTCTCAATTTACTAAGGTGATTTCGATCTGAAAACTTCGGTGTTCACGAAATAAATTATACGCGAAATGAATAATTAAAGATTCCTTCTTATATATATATATATATATATATATATATATATATATATATATATATATATATATATATATATTTTTATATATATATATAAGAAAGAGGTTGTAGTGGTTGTAGAGAAAAGTATGTATATTAAAAAGAAGAGAAGAGAGGTGCCGCAAACGTTTTTGGTTGTAATGTGTTTTTTTTTAGAAAAAAACATATTATGCTTTATTTTCCATAATTTTACTACACATGTTTCTGGTCTCGTAACCGTCTTCAGATAAAAGCTTAGATTCCCTCATGTTATTAAAAATAATTAATTTTTTCCTTATGTTTTTCAATCTTAAATATTCTCGATATGAGACGTTCTCTGTTTTTGTGTTAGTAATCCGAATGTCTTTTTTGAATTGGCAATGAAATGGGTTTTCAAAAGTGTAGGAGTTTCCTTCTATAATGATGTCATATGGAGGGAAAATATACGCGTGCATATATATACAGGAATGCTGACAGAAACACACGAAAATGGAAACAGATCTAAGAACGCACAGGGGTCAGTAAAACATTAAAATTCATCATTTCGTTTGGACCAACCTTAATTGTTTTATGACCCTTCGCACAGAACTCTTCATTGCCAAATTGGTAAAATTTATGAATCTAATTTTGGCTAGCAGTATTCATTACATAAAACCCCAGCTTACACAATGAGGGCAATGTAGATTTTTCAAACAAAGTGAAAACTCAACTTGCCCTAATTGGTCGTATCTAGTATTTCTTCAGTGATAGATGTGTATAAGTCATTGATAACCATTTCTTCATGCCTTTCATATTTCAAATGCAATTTGTTACTTATCTTGCATTTTTCTATTGGTTTAGACAAAGACATTCAGCGTTAATTTCATCTGTTATGATTACATCATTTTTTCTGGCTCACTTTTTGCCATGTTTATAAGTCTGCAGATCGGATTAGCGCGGAAGTTTTCTTTGCATACCTGACGAATTCTTCAGTTTTAGTTAAGCAGTTTATGCGATCAACTTGGTTGAGTTTTTCTGCTTTTCTCTGTGTTTTTGATACGTCTTTCTTGAATAAATTGTTGTCTTCTTCATTTCCGTCTATATGTTTCTACTTTTATAGAAGATGTGTAAAATTTATTTGACTTTGTTTATACATTCGTAAGTTCTAAAATGTTATGCGATAGATTGTGTTTGTTAGTTATTTCTCACATTTTTCTATTTCTTTATGCTGTGGCCGTAAATTCTTTGTTTTATCTCTGTGGATTGCTTTTATTTTATGGCTTATGCATCTTTTTGATTTAGAAAAGAAGGCGTTTTGAGTCTACTTTTTTATTTCTGAATTTTTCAATTAATTTTAGTTTGTTCAAATGCGAATATTTTTATGGAGTAATTGAGGTTTAATTTTTTATGCCTATAGATTTATGTAAATGCCGCTTGGGTATTCCACTAGTATCTAGTAGCTGAGTATAAATATGTTAGTAAAGATTTATAGGTTTTAACGGTAGATTGTTGAATATAGGAAAGAGAGTTTTTATAGATACAGACAGTGTGGACATAGAAATCAACATTTCATAATGAATGGCCCATTCAGGTTTCAATGCAACTTCTTAGCAAGGGATATATAAAGCATTTTGTGTATGTTGGTTACAAAACCCTAGCGACTACCACATTTACATACAGTATTCCTGCAATCACCCATCCAGAATAATCAAACAACGTACTACCAGCCGAAAGTTATACAGCAGACTGTAGGAAAAAAAAATCAGCGAAGCCATAAAGGAGGAAATAAAAAAAAAACTTAGCTTCTGACTTAAAAGAAAATATGTAAAAGAAAAAGTAACATGAATAAAGACAAATATATAAATTATCTATCTATCTATCTATCTATCTATCTATATATATATATATATATATATATATATATATATATATATATATATATATATATATAGATAGATATAGATATAGATATGTATAATATACCATGCGCAACAGAGAAATTGCCCAAATCATGTAATACCATAAGATAATTGTCCATCCCACGAAATAGTTAATATCTAAAAACATTAAAATCATTGAGATAATTTTTACAGGTTTTCACATCAGGCGTTTAGCCATCTTGACACCATTTCCCGTAAGAATCACTGAAAAAAGCATTTGAGTTATTCAGCTAGAAAGAGAACTGATTAAAATCATTTTGTGTCAGACATACTGTCTTCAAAACCGAGCAATGGTGAGAGGAAAAAATCATTCAACTATTCGGTAATGTACCAACAATCATACGCTGACTTCCATCTTAAAACTCCATCCAAGCACCATCAAGAGAAACCTTAAGTGAATGTGAATAAGGTTTAATAAAAGGGAACAGGAAAACGGGATTAGGAAGTTAAAATAGTAAGAAGGATCATCATTTCAACTCAGAGCTAAATACATTCTTATTGTTGACAATATAGACCGATTGTGTTATAAAAACCTCGGAGAACTCCATTAAGATATCTTTAATTATTTCTAAGATAGAACGATTGAAAGTTTAATCTAACAATTGGACAATTTTGCTGTTACAAGATTTGGACAATTTTGCTGTTACACGCGGTATATATATATATATATATATATATATATATATATATATATATATATATATATATATTTATTCTTTCCTCAAATCAATAAGGAACAAGAAAATTTTGTTTCTTAGAATCAACTTTGTCAATGGCTGACGCTTAAAGAATAAAGTAATTAACTAAAGAAGAGGACAAAATATTTTCTCTGTCAGAGGCGACAGGGTGTTTCATACTAGACGCAATTGTCAGGGCTGAAATACATTGTTGACTGCAATATTCTCTTTTATATTTCCATCTATCTCTGATATTGAGCACTTTATCCCATAAATATACCATACCATAAAACTATATTTCTTCATATATATATATATATATATATATATATATATATATATATATATATATATATTATATATTTATTAAAAAATAAAAATAAGAGATGATAACACTTACAGAACAGACCAATCGGTTTCGTTCCCAAGCTCATCAGGGTCGACTGGGAACAAGTAACAATTATTGCAATAATTAATCATTTCAATTTTTAATGTTTTAATTGTATGTAGGGTGTTTGTGTGAGTCAATATATATATTTGGTTGATAGATGTGAGTTTGTGACCCTGGGTTTCACGCTTTAGCGATCGTCATATCACACACACACACACACACACACACACATATATATATATATATATGTGTGTGTGTGTGTCTGCGTTTTTGTATGTATGTATACGATTTAAAAATAAAATAACATATATATATATATATATGTAGATATAAATATAAATTGAACACTGAGGTCAAAACCAAGTGCTGACAGTCTATCCCATGCTTTAACGCAATCTTCAAATCATGCATGTTGAGTTTTGACTCAACTATTTATATATGCTGTTTAATGTAGTGTAGTAATGTCTGTATTATTATTCTGCCGGTTATTGGCTGGGCGGTAACGGTTATGTTTCAAATTATTCTTGAGTATAAATAATTGTGAACTCCAATGTGTTTATGTGCAGTGAATTTCATGTTCCATTAAATGCTTTCCAGAACAAAAAAAATATAAAAGGAGATATAAGTAAAATGAACAATTAAGCTCTATTAGAAATTCATATGAACTGAGCTTCAAAACACACCAAATTCCTCAAGAAAAGCATAATTAAATCATAGAGAAAAACAACAAGATCTACAGAAGTCCCCATTAATATGGAAGCTAAAAGATCGCCTAAACATTAGTCATAAACTACGAATAAATTACATATCTTAATTACAAGTTTCATTACATTAAAAAACAACGCAGACAACTTCAAAGGAACCCCAGCCTAAAAAGAAACATAACTACGAATTTTCTACCTTCTATAATCAAACCTATGATAGATGAGAACATATCTGTAGATCCAGAACAATTAAAAATAAGTACAAATGAAGTAGAACACATTTAACACTGCCGAAAAAACGCGTGCCTAAAGAAATAAGGAAACTTCGACGATACAATGTGAGTTTTTCATGGTGCTGTTATATCTAACTTTAATACACGAACTAAGTAAAGAAAAGATAAATAAAAATATATAGGCCTCCACAGAGACGACTATCTCATAATTCTAAGAAACTGTAACAGATAAAACCCAAAAAAGATAATCGTAAACGCTTTAAAAATATGGAATTCGATATAGCCATAAAACCTAACTTAAAAGAAGTAGATTTCCTAGATGTCACTCTCAATCTACATTAAGTTACATATAAATCATAGAGAAAGCCCAAAACCAAACCATTTTACAGGCACACATCTTCCAACCACTGCACAGCAATAATAAAGCAGATCCCACAATCAATTAATCGTAGATTATCTAACAGTTCTTTAAATGGAAACAACATTATCGTAGCCAAAATAGATGATAAAACAGCTCCCAAAGATAGTGAATATTCGGCAACACTCATATGCACACCAGACCGTATTTCTCTAGAAATAAAAGAGTACTTATGAAATATTAATCCACCATTATGGCAATAAAAGCTGGAAAATTTTGTCAGAGATGAAGAAGAGGTTTGGAGCAACAGAAACATGGTTCTACAGAAGGATGTTGAGAAAAGCATGGACTGAACTACGAAATTTTAAGGGAAATGGAAATGAAAACGACACTACTGCTTAAAATCATGTGAACACAGTTGAAATTTCTACGGAATATAATGAATAAACAGAGGATAGAAAACTCAACACTAAAAGGGACTATAGAAGACATAGGCGTAGAAAAAAGCAGCGAATACACTAACCAAATAATTTGTTTAAATGCTTCGCAGAACAGGGATTACGAGAGATAGCAGACATAAATATTGAGAGATACAAAAACTGGAAGTTGTGGAGAACAATGATCACCTACGTAATATATGAAACGGCACATAGAAAAAAATATAAGTGTATTCGTGTAAGTTTGTGTTACCCGCGAGGAGTATCCGTGACATTTAAAAATATATGCAGAGTGATAGTGAGGGTTGATCGAGAAATAAGTTATTGCGTCTGGATATTTTAGGCAAAATTCGTATTTACTGATATGGTGCAAATACACCTGATCCCAAATCATTTAAAATCGGCTGATGTTCTTTTGCAGATAGGGAGGTAGTAGGCCCCGGCAAAGGGACAGATGCTCTTTACACAGTTCGTGTTAGCTAACTAATTAGACATGTTCTCTTCAGGATAGAATCGACAAACATGGAATTTGGCTCACATATGCCCTTGAGTTACCAGCTTCTTTCACGAAACTTTTGGGCTAGTGATGGTGGTCTGGTTTGCCAAGATTTCAATCAATGTTGGTACATGAATGTATTGCCTGGTAAGACTGTGATAGAGTTAGGGAGAAAGCAGTATTGGATGAAGAATTCGAAGATGAGGATGAATGAGAAAGATGAAAAGTGATAGCAGGATAAGGAAACAAGAAGAATTGATAAATGAATGTGAACACGAATGATAGATGAAAAAAGAAAAAAAAAAAGGAAAAAGGGATAAATACGAAAGAAAGGAAATAAAAAAAGAAGAAAAGATAGGGAATGAAGGAAAACGAAGAATTTGATAACATATTTTTAATATTTACCGAGTTGCAGGTCGTTGAGATGCTGCAAATTGATACACTCGTAGAAATAATAATAATAATTAATACCTGACTAAGAAGAAACGAAGAGAATATGGATTATGACAGTTACAGAAGAGAAGAATATGTAAAAAGAAGATTATAACCGGAAAAAGAGAAAAGAATGAAAAATGAAAGAAGACACTCCATGACCCACAAAAAATACTGAGAAAATTGAGGGAAGAAATATGGTTTAAGTGAATCTGCAAAAGAAAAATGGAAGAATCTGTAAAAGCTGTAAAGTATGAATCGGTGGAAAAATATGAAAAACGAGAGAGAAAAGTAAAATTCAGACCGAATCAAGAAAGGAATGATTAATAGAGAGAAAACAAAAGAAAGAGGAAATCATACAAATAAGAAATCATCGTCGTCGTAGGTCTACTCAGAGAGAAAAGTAAGATTGGATTATCTTTAGGTCGATACATGTACGCATCAAGGTTTGTTACCGTCGGCTAAAAACGAACTGACATTTTATCACGATCTAAGCGCTGATATGAAACTTACAAATAAATTGAGGAAGGCGTGATGGAATTTGATGAACGAGGGTTAGTTGGGAAGAGAAAGATAAAAAGTGGCCGCCGTAAAATGACAGGAACATCAACGCGAAAGACTCTTTATCCGACTGAAGGCGGAGGGAGTGTTTTTATATTATTGGGGAAAACGTGCGGTCAGGGCATCTCCTCCTCCCCCGATAGAATCAGAAATATTTGGGATTTGCGCTTGAGTCACGTGCTTGGAGGACAGCAAAAGAATTGTCTGAATGCTTAGATTTATTCAGGTTCTGTGACGTATCAGAGACATTTTGCGATAAATTCCTAGGAGTCGTATGGAGATAATTACCTACATTGATAAGTTTTGACAATTATCATACGTTCACGATTTATTGAGGTTCAACTTTTAATATCTCATGAAGAAAATAATATTTTATAATATGTTATTTTAAAGCAATTTATCTTTATGTAATGATGCTAACATCATTACATAAACTGGTCAAATGGGTGCTTCTTTCAGTGCATTACCTCTTTCAATGTGTGTCTCTTTAAATGTGTGTCTGCTTCAATATGTACCTCTTTCAATGTGTGCCTCTTTCAGTGTGTCTCTTTCAATGTGTGCCTCTTTCAGTGTGTGTCTCTTTCAATGTGTTTCTCGTTAAATATGTGTCTTTTTCAATGTGTGCCTCTTTCGATGTGTGCCTCTTCCAATTTATTGCCTTTTTGAATGTGTGCCTCTTTCAATATGTGTATCTTTCACTGTGTGTCTCTTTCAATGTGTGTTTCTTTCAATGTATTGTGTCTTTCAATGTGTGTTTGTTAAATATGCGTCTCTTTCAAAGTGTGTCTCGTTTAATGTGTGTCTCTTTTAACGTGTGTCTCTTTCAATGTATTGCTTCTTTCATACATATGTCCATTCGATTGCTTTCATTAAGTCAATATGCATAAGTACAGTCATTCCTCGTGTTATTTATCTTATTTATTACCTCGATTTGCTTGATGCAGTTTCGAGAAAAGCAAAGCCCGGACCAAGCATGCAGATTAACACCGTTATTTATCAAATTTGACTAGTACATGCATATATATATATATATATATATATATATATATATATATATATATATATATATATATATATATATATATATATATATATATATATATAGTACATGTACATATATATATATATATATATATATATATATAACTAGTACATGTATATATATATATATATATATATATATATATATATATATATATATATATATATATATATATATATATAGTCTTAAGGTGTGCTATATTTATGGAATAAAGTGCTCAATATCAGAGATAGAGATAGTGTGTAAATATAAAATATATATATATGTTCGACGTATGAGGGTCAAGCAGATCAGTTCACAGGAAACCGACAACTGACAGCACATAAGATTTGATTATAGTGGTGAAGGTTTCGTGCAGGACCATCCACACTTTTTGCAGGACCGAATACACCTGGTGCACTAAGTGTCCAAAGGTACCCAAACGACCCTCCGCAGGATTTGAAGTCAGAATTTTCATTCTCACAGACCAGTTACCATCAAATATCCCAAAACCCAGTGCATGCATATATATATATATATATATATATATATATATATAGTAAGGGTGTATTTTTCAACGAATTCTGACATCTGTGCCTCTTTCAATGTGTGCCTCTTTAAGTGTGTCTCTTTCAATGTCGTCATTTTTTTTTTTAATTTTATTGTTAACGGCAAAAAATTCTTACGGCATTATTTCTATTTGTATACTTAAAGATTTTTGTGGGGATGTTTAGGTTAGAATACGTTTTATTTAACTATAATTTTAAATATCACTTTTAATTTTCAATAGAATATATTACTTTAAAAACAAGTAAATGTACTAGAATTAATTGCAGTATATAAAATTATTTTTGCATATCATATATAAGAATGTATATTAACAAGTCATTTTTAAAAAAAATATTTTTAAATATTATTTAAGGACAATTTTTGACAATGACGGCAAAAATAGCTATTTCATTTCTCTGATCCGGTAAACTTTTATTTTTTATAAACTTAGTAATATATAATTTCTCACATATGCACAAAGGACATGGATCATTTAATTACCTACATATTCTACCTTTTCTTATTAACTTCCATTTTACTGTAGGTGTTTTATTTGATTCTTTTAGGTGCCAGAAGTACTTTGAGAGAGATATTTGATTTCTATATTTATTTATCCTAAATGAACGTTGATGTTGGTTGAACCATTTTTTGAACTCATGGCTTGTGCAACCTATATAGATTTTCATGTTTTCTTGATTTTCAATAGAAGACATATTGCATTGGTATACTAATGATTCTGTGCGACATTTATTTCGTAGCGGACAGTTGTGAGGGTTTCTACAGTCACATCATTTTTGTTCAACTTCATCAGTTTTTATTTTCATTTATTCTGCTGTCTAAAATTTTTGGGTTCTGGTATAAGTGTTTATTTAAGATATTAGCATTATGCTTCTTAGTAATTTTTTCTAAGTTTTCAGTACAGCTGTAACTTAATTTTCGTGTATTTTTATAAATAGTAATTAGTTTATTTTCACTAGGAAAATGCTTGACTATTAATGCGAGGAATTTTTGTCCTAATTTGTTATTTTCCATTTGGTTGTATGAGGGCGTATACCAAATTATTTTTCTACTTCGTTTTTTTTTTTATGCTTTCCATTTTCATTTTTTATATAAGTTAGTTTTGGGGTTTTGTAGCCACTAACTTTTAGAGCTTTATTATAGAAAGTAATATGTTCTTCGAAAATCTTGTCATTTGCTGAATTTATAAATTTCTATTTATAATTTATATATATAAAACAGTTGCTGAATCATGAATCAGCGGAGATAAAATAAATAATTCTTGAAATTTAAAAGCACATGAAGAAATTAAATCTTTATGATCTTTAAGACACATTTGGTATACGTTTTTGAAGACTTCTTTCCCCAAAAGATCAAGATCGCTAATTTATATTTTAGGTTCTCTCAAAACTTGCTCTACCAAATTCGAATTGTCTATCATCAAATTCCTTATTTAGTTAGTTACTTTTGTTTAGCGATGGGTTATTTAATGCCGAGATCTAAATATTTTATAAATACTTTGGAGATAATAATGGTTTGATACAAGTCTTACTTATTAACCCATATCTTGTGGGGAAAAGAGGTGGCTTCATATCTTTTCCAAGGGTATTTGTATGTAAGTAAATATAACGAACCTAACCGGAACTGGAACTCGATTATCAATTCCAAGTAATTATCAATTACCCCACCCACACATCCAAGCTTAAAACACCTGGTATTCACAAGCGGTCACTCATTTTAGTACTTACCAGGCTCGACGTAACTTAACTTTAGTGATCCTACGAGAACGAGTATTTTAACGTGATGCGACACTAAGCCCATAATTAACTTCATCATAGAAAATGAAGCAACATGCTCATTCTTTTCACACATTGGGGTTGAGTGTATCTTATAGACGCAAATATATGTAGATCACTATGTGTCAGTATTTGAACTATATTATTTTGCAAATATATTCAGAAGCTACCAAAAGACGAATCTTGACACTATGATGCAAGAAAAGCAGCCATACTTATATTATAAAGCATTAACTTGTTACTATGTATAAAGTTCATTCTGCTCTAAATATAATTCAGGCGAAGGAATTCTATTCATAACTACAGTTTTCAAGTCCTATCTACAGTTTTCCTCCTCCTGGACATTACGTAAAAGTTTTTCGCTTTGGCTCAGTCTTTAGGGAACCGGCAGGTGACAACAAGCGGAACTGCTAAAAGTGTCCTTGTCTTAATAAAAGGCGCTGCAAATGGATAATTCTAACGCTGTTTTATTGCATACTTCCACCTTTCACAATATATAGCCAATTCAGTATCGCTACAACAACCTTTCATTTTCGTCTCTTGTAAGTACAGCTGACAAGAAAATCTTACGCAACTATTTTCCTGCTAATGTGCTTGACTGGACAATACGAATAAGACTTTAATGTTATTATTTATTTACACAAACAAGTTTTAGGATCAGACGTCAATCCTTGCAGTAGGAAAGATCAAATATATTATTAGCTGATCATTGAGATGAAAAGGCATGAAGAAGATTTAAATTTGGGCACGAAATAAGTGAAATTCCGGACATTATGTCAAATAGTCGAAATAGACAACAGTAAATGCTCGAGATCTCACAGTGATATCGAAATCGAGAGTCAAAAGAATGAATGAAAAAGGTTTTAAATTAAACTATGTCGTCATACTTTTTATGAATGATGAGTTTTATATTTCTCATATCACAAATAAACTATAAGTAGGATAACAATTCTATGATAAATTGAATATTTTTAATAAAACATATGAAAAAAAATCTGTTTCGAATTTAATTAGCTTTCATTTGGCATTACTAAATATAATCAATGAAACGGAAATAAAAATTTTGACTTGAAGTTTTTCCACAAATGTCCTGCTATTTTTCACTATCGAAACACACGTGCCAAAAATGCCTTCTTTGCTAATTATCTGTCTATCATTTGAAAAACTCCAAAAATAAGATGTGTTTTCTCTTCTATCATTTGTTATTTACCTGGTGAATGAGAACATGATTTTTCTCAGAATCCTTTTTCTAGTACTGCTTTTAAAAAAACGGATTTACTTTTGTACTTTTTCGATGTGACATTGTTTACATTGCTGGTAATTTTTCTTTTTACACTGAAGGCCTGCTTTATACCGATAATTCTGAAACTGTTATCATATAACAGTAGTGAATCTAATCACCAACGCACCTTTTATTAGGACCATCTGGAAAAATCAAAACGAAATTCTTAAACCTCCACATTTAATTGGTGGTTTTGTTCTGATGATCACATATTGACTATTCTTGCTTGTTACTTCCATTTTATTGTATGGCCAAAAATGATCTAAGGACATAAATATTCTATTTCAAAAATAGAACGCATATTTTAAATAGCAATGAACAATTCATATTCTAATAATTTTTTGATACCAGATTAAATTTAAATTATCTGATCTACACATTCTCGAAACATTTTTAAAGTATGTTAAAATAAATTATTTTAGTATTTATCGAAAATAATAATGATATTGAAATTTGTCAATGTGTGGTTTAAAAACAGATCATCTGTTTGAATATGCATTTAGTCTATACAAAACAGAACGATGAAAGGGAAGTCACAGTTTTTAATGCATCAAGTCTAGATTAATCTAGTTTGGTAACATAACGATTAATAACATATTTATATTCATTTCTCTAATAATATAATGAACATTTAATTAGGATTCAGATAAACGTATTGTAAAGTAAATTAATCTAATCCATTTGTAAAGTATTATTTATTTGTAGAACACAAAATGGACTTGGGTTGTCATGCATTTTGCGAAAGGAATCAAAAATTTTCCTTTGCAAAAAAGAAATAAACCTAAAATGGGGTGTACAAGGAATATATTCGAAAGAACTAAATAAAAACGATAATCATTGATAATAAGGCCTTTTCAAAGAGAATAGCAAAAACCTGAATCAGTGGGTAACTATAAGGAAGTAGATGAAGTTGTAGGAAACGATAAAAATAAAGAAAATAGTTAAGATATATAAAATAAAAAAACATTTCAAGTAAAGACAGCATCAGATGAAACATAAAAGCAACCAACAGCTGCTTGCGAAATCTTTATAAACTTAATACGTGGAAAATAAAGATATAAGGAAAAAGAAATCGCGGAATGTAAAAAAGCTTGAAAAGGGCAAAAAATAGTTGATAATGTGTGGAATCTCAAACAAATTCAATAAAAAAAAGCGAATACTTGAAAAAGATTAAAAAAGCATTTTGTATATACATCATTCGCACACACTATCTAAATATATATGTATATATATGTGCGTGTGTGTGCCTGTGTGTGTATATATACACATATATTTATCTATATATACACATACGTATGCACTATTTATGTGCTTGTAGCGGCAACACTTACATTGTAGACGTATATATAATTAAGAACACAAAGTAAATAAATATAATTTGTGCTAAAGTTAAATATTTACTTTTTCATGTAAGAAATAACTGATCAGGAAATCGAGAAAAACTCAGTAAAAAAAACAAAAAGAAAACACACGCTCAGAGACCTGAATGTGACGCAAATGATCTGAGTAAATTAAGGAGAATACATTTCAAGTCTGGCATAAAAATAGTAGAATGAAGGATTTAGAGGGCGAAAGCGAAGGAACAATGAATATAACATATAGAAATAAATAAGCAGTGTTAATTGCAATAAGTAAAAGGGCGGGAAAGGGGATCGCATAATATTTAATTAACATGTAAATCAGATCGTGAATTGTCGATGGTGCATGCTGGTAAAAAAATAAAGAGAAGTTAACAGAATGGTAAGAAAGAAAATGAAATAGTGATAAAAATGAAAAGAAATGAGTAAAGAAGTAAACCATAAAAGCAGAATGATGCATATAAGGATTTTCCAAGCGTAGCTTAGATGTGGCACAAGGCGGAAAGTATAGAGCACGTAGTGAGTATCGAACTCACTTTTCAGTAGTAACTGATCTAGCGGGACAAGCTTGCTAATCATTACAATATTTATTTCTGTGAAATATACAGAAAATGTGTCACATGGCCTAAAAAGGGGGATGGGGAAAAGGGCGGTCTTTATCTACCTTAAGTTTAAACTTAGCTAGCCAAACGCACTGACCCAAGCATGCAAACAACACATTCTTACTAACCTTTCTTACTACATCTAACAAAATACCTCATTGTCTCAATGAAAATCCTAAATATTCACCATACGTACAAATCATCGTATGTGTCTATGTGTGTGTGGGGGTGGGTAAAAACAACAAATTAAAAAAATCTCCAATGAGTATATACAATATGAATCATTGCTAACTATTACACTGCCTCGGGGTGCACAAAGATACATATATAGATAGCTATACAATTTTCAGGTAAATAGATCTAGAAATAAAGATCTTCGAAACAATTAACAAAATGATGTCGCAGACCATTTATTTACATAGTCAGTTCGGCGTTGATCTGTTGACTACCTCTTCTATTTCAATCTACGCTCAACTTTTTAACTTTCTCTATATACACTGAGAAATTACAAGATAATTAAGGCATTTTCAAATTGAACTACGTGCCCCCAATATAAATCGATTTATTCGATTAGCATTTATTCCTATTTTGAAGAAGCCAGCTGATAGTTCGGTATTCTCAGTAACATATTCATAAGTTAACATCTACAATTATTTATGCATGTACATCATTTGAAGCGTTAAATTCTATAATGCATATACCTTTCTTCCTAGTTGTTTAGATCGAAAGATAACTTGTAGCCTCATAGGCATACTGAAATATTGCGGGCAATAGGTTTACATTGCAATATGTTCATCGTAATTATTAAAGCTTACTTTCGAAATGAGATGTCCGTTATAATAAATCAGAATTCGCTTTCTTTGCCTCATCTGGATAAAATTTTCTGAACGAATAAGAATTTCGTGTTACTTGTAAATAGTTCAATTATTTCTTAACTTTTTGAAAGAAAGGAATATTCTGCATTTAATGCATTAACAAAGATAATAATCATTTTCAACATGAGATTTTCAGTTATAGATTCACGTTAAGATAAATTATTAACGTTTCTGCTCATAAAGTAGTCTAAGCAAATATGCATTCTCTCGTGTTCTTGTCAAGCACGTAATTGACGTAAAACTCAACACATCTACTTTATGCATAGATGAAGTGATTTGCAGAATTTCTTCCGGAGTATCTACTCTTTTGAAGATTTCCTTCAGAACACCGAAAAAATGTTAGATAAGGCAAATATATTGTTAGTAAAACTTGGGTTTTGACTCGACAGTAATTCAATATCGAAATAGCTTATGGACTATATAAAACCGGATTCTTGACAAAACCAAGTAAAATGTTACGAAATCAATAATATTTCAGTAAATATTTTTTACTAAAAGCTATTTGATTTTTTAACAGAGTAAGTAGAGAAAAACTGTAAAAGCATTTACTACACATATCTATTTATAACTGAACCAGCCAAATGAACAAAAAACACTAAGATGATTTAAAAAACTAAGGTATTATTTACAGGATGTATTTCATATTTTCCTGTCAAATTAACGTAAAATTAATAATTTTCTGTCTATTGTTTTTCAATTAAATTCGTAATATTTAAATATACTATAAAGACCCAAGTTTTGTATCTCAGAGCACCTCAGACATCAGGCACGGTCCTCCTGACAATAAAGAAACAATATATATTATACTACTTATTGACTTTAGTACAACTACGATTGAAAATAATTTATCTAAACCTTTCATAACGTGTTACAATCTATATATCTATATATATATAAAGGGAAGTTGTCTCTGTGTGTGTGTGTATATATATATATATATATATATATATATATATATATATATATATATATGGACACAGTATCATCCAACCAACCATTCTTCAAAAAATTATCATCGAATGATTTGTATTTATTTTATTTTAAAAATTCGTAATAATGGCATTGGAATGCATTTTTTAATCCATGTATCAATATTTAGCGTTTTGAAATTACCAGAATTAAAAAGTAAAAACGAACTGGGATAATTATTGTTTCCGAGCGTTTTTGCTTTTTAATTCTGATGATATTTTCGGAACACGGTGGAGTAATAGATAGCAGCTTGAATTGAGGAATCGGAGAGCCGAGTTCGAATTCCTGTTGAATCCATTACATTCACTTACGTGCTAATACCCTTGGGAAAGGTATGAATGGTCTTCTTCTCCCCACACCCGGCTATGGGTAAACAGAAATACAAACCGACTTCTATAGCCTTGGATGGCAACTGGTCTACCGCAGAAAGAAATGGCAACCTATTGCGGGAAAAATCTAACTTTTCAGTTATGTATCGAAAGATACATGATTATCTAAGCGTGTATCACACATAGTACATAACTGATTGATATGTATTTTCAAAATTTCTAATCTGTTGAATTATTTCCGTATCTTTATTTTTGTGAAATGATTTTAACTTTTTATTACTCATTCAGATATTGAAAATGAAACTTAATATCTATTCTTCCTTTTTTTATTTACTTTAGAAAAACAACTTTCGAAGAATTATTTCGGGCAGGGCCGGCACAAGGGTCTCCGCTCCATCCCGAAACTATGATACGCAAGCCCTCTACTACATGTTAATATCAGAGTTTCCTAATCTGAGAGCGTAAAGTATAACTTAAAACATGAATATTAAAACAACAAAACATATTTAAAAGAAGACGAATATTAAATACTATTATTTGAAAAAAAGTTTATTATTTATTTATTCAAATATTTAAAACAAAAATTGTAAAAGTTCATTTAAAAAAAGATGAATACTACTACTAATAATAAAAGAAAATAACTTGGATTGAATTTATTAAAATTTAGTATTATTAAAACCACTTCAAATTCATCATTCAGTTAAAACAAGAAATGCCTAGGGAAAATATCATCATGCGGAAGTTCTTCAGAGGCCAGGGGAAAAAACAAAAAATTATCAGAAAAAACTGAGAACGTTCGACACGCCCATTTGGTTTATAAACAGGAATCAAACTGCTGCAAGAGAGAACTTGAAACTATGGATACTCGACTAAAAACCATTTGCTTGGTAAAAGGAATTTACTGCAAAACAAAGGAAATGCGGATATTATTTGTTTGGTAATAGGAATCAAAAACAACAGGAAACTGCGGATATTCGACAGCCCTATTTGTTTGGTAATAGGAATCAAATTGCTTCTTTTAGACAACTTGAAACTGCGGATACTCAGCAGGCCCAATTTGTTTAGCAATAGAATCAAATTGCTTCTTTTGTTTGTTTGTTGGTAATAGGAATCAAATTGTTTTCTTTTAGACAACTTGAAACTGCGGATACTCGGCAGCCCTGTTTGTTTGGTAATAGGAATCAAATTGCTTTTTTAGACAACTTGAAACTTCGGCAGCCCTGTTTGTTTGGTAATAGGAATCAAATTGCTTCTTTTAGACAACTTGCGGATACTCGGCAGCCCTGTTTGTTTGGTAATAGGAATCAAATTGCTTCTTTTAGACAACTTGAAACTGCGGATACTCAGCCCTGTTTGTTTGGTAATAGGAATCAAATTGCTTCTTTTAGACAACTTGAAACTGCGGATACTCGGCAGCCCTGTTTGTTTGGTAATAGGAATCAAATTGCTTCTTTTTAGACAACTTGAAACTGCGGATACTCGGCAGCCCTGTTTGTTTGGTAATAGGAATCAAATTGCTTCTTTTTAGACAACTTGAAACTGCGGATACTGGCAGCCCTGTTTGTTTGGTAATAGGAATCAAATTGCTTCTTTTAGACAACTTGAAACTGCGGATACTCAGCCCTGTTTGTTTGGTAATAGGAATCAAAGTTGTTTTTTAGACCTGAAACTGCGGATTTGTTTTGGTAATAGGAATCAAATTGCTTCTTTTAATAGGAACAACTTTAGACAACTTGAAACTGCGGATACCGGCAGCCCTGTTTGTTTTTTGGTAATAGGATACTAGACAACTTGAAACTGCGGATACTGCACCAGCCCTGTTTGTTTGGTAATACTCGGCAGCCCCTGTTTGTTTGGTAATAGGAATCAAATTGTTTCTTTTAGACAACTTTGGATAAACTAGGCGGATACTCGGCCAGCCCTGTTTGTTTGGTAATAGGAATCAAATTGTTTCTTTTAGACAACTTGAAACTGCGGATACTCGGCAGCCCTGTTTGTTTGGTAATAGGAATCAAATTGTTTCTTTTAGACAACTTGAAACTGCGGATACTCGGCAGCCCTGTTTGTTTGGTAATAGGAATCAAATTGCTTCTTTTTTACTGGCAGCCCTGTTTGTTTGGTAATAGGATACTCTTTTAGACAACTTGCTGCGGGATACTGGCAGCCCTGTTTGTTTGGTAATAGGAATCAAATTGCTTCTTTTAGACAACTTGAAACTGCGGATACTCGGCAGCCCTGTTTGTTTGGTAATAGGAATCAAATTGCTTATTTTAGACAACTTGAAACTGCGGATACTCGGCAGCCCTGTTTGTTTGGTAATAGGAATCAAATTGTTTCTTTTAGACAACTTGAAACTGCGGATACTCGGCAGCCCTGTTTGTTTGGTAATAGGAATCAAATTGTTTCTTTTAGACAACTTGAAACTGCGGATACTCAACAGCCCTGTTTGTTTGGTAATAGGAATCAAATTGCTTCTTTTAGACAACTTGAAACTGCGGATACTCGGCAGCCCTGTTTGTTTGGTAATAGGAATCAAATTGTTTCTTTTAGACAACTTGAAACTGCGGATACTAACAGCCCTGTTTGTTTGGTAATAGGAATCAAATTGCTTATTTTAGACAACTTGAAACTGCGGATACTCGACAGCCCTGTTTGTTTGGTAATAGGAATCAAATTGCTTCTTTTAGACAACTTTGAAACTGCGGATACTCGCCAGCCCTGTTTGTTTGGTAATAGGAATCAAATTGTTTTTTAGACAACTTGAAACTGCGGATACTCGGCAGCCCTGTTTGTTTGGTAATAGGAATCAAATTGCTTCTTTTAGACAACTTGAAACTGCGGATACTCGGCAGCCCTGTTTGTTTGGTAATAGGAATCAAATTGTTTCTTTTAGACAACTTGAAACTGCGGATACTCGGCAGCCCTGTTTGTTTGGTAATAGGAATCAAATTGCTTCTTTTAGACAACTTGAAACTGCGGATACTCGGCAGCCCTGTTTGTTTGGTAATAGGAATCAAATTGCTTCTTTTAGACAACTTGAAACTGCGGATACTCGCCAGCCCTGTTTGTTTGGTAATAGGAATCAAATTGCTTCTTTTTAGACAACTTGAAACTAGGCGGATACTCGGATACTCGGCAGCCCTGTTTGTTTGGTAATAGGAATCAAATTGTTCTTTTTTTTCTTTTTAGACAATTTTTTTTTGAAACTGCGGATACTCGGCAGCCCTGTTTGTTTGGTAATAGGAATCAAATTGCTTCTTTTTTAGACAACTTGAAACTGCGGATACTCGGCAGCCCTGTTTGTTTGGTAATAGGAATCAAATTGCTTCTTTTAGACAACTTGAAACTGCGGATACACAGCCCTGTTTGTTTGGTAATAGGAATCAAATCACTTTTTTAGACAACTTGAAACTGCGGATACTCGGCAGCCCTGTTTGTTTGGTAATAGGAATCAAATTGCTTCTTTTAGACAACTTGAAACTGCGGATACTCGGCAGCCCTGTTTGTTTGGTAATAGGAATCAAATTGCTTTTTTAGACAACTTGAAAACTGCGGATACTGGCAGCCCTGTTTGTTTTAATAGGAATCAAATTGTTTTTTAGACAACTTGAAACTGGTGGATACTCGACAGCCCTGTTTGTTTGGTAATAGGAATCAAATTGCTTCTTTTAGACAACTTGAAACTGCGGATACTCGGCAGCCCTGTTTGTTTGGTAATAGGAATCAAATTGCTTCTTTTAGACAACTTGAAACTGCGGATACTCAACAGCCCTGTTTGTTTGGTAATAGGAATCAAATTGCTTTTTTAGACAAATTGAAACTGCGGATACTCGGCAGCCCTGTTTGTTTGGTAATAGGAATCAAATTGTTTTTCTTTTAGACAACTTGAAACTGCGGATACTCGACAGCCCTGTTTGTTTGGTAATAGGAATCAAATTGCTTATTTTAGACAACTGCGGAAACTGCGTTTGATACTCAAATTGCTTTAGACCCTGTTTGTTTTGTTTAATAGGAATCAAATTGTTTCTTTTTAGACAACTTGAAACTGCGGATACTCGGCAGCCCTGTTTGTTTGGTAATAGGAATCAAATTGTTTCTTTTAGACAACTTGAAACTGCGGATAATCGGCCGCCCTGTTTGTTTGGTAATAGGAATCAAATTGCTTCTTTTAGACAACTAACTTGAAACTGCGGATACTCGGCAGCCCTGTTTGTTTGGTAATAGGAATCAAATTGTTTTTTTAGACAACTTGAAACTGCGGATACTGGCAGCCCTGTTTGTTTGGTAGGAATCAAATTGTTTTTTTAGGAAATCAACCGGCAGCACTTTGTTTTTAGACAACTTTTTAGAAACTACGGATGCTCAGCAGCCCTGTTTGTTTGGTAATAGGAATCAATTTGTTTCTTTTTAGACAACATGAAACTGCGGATACTCGGCAGCCCTGTTTGTTTGGTAATAGGAATCAAATTGCTTTTTTTTAGACAACTTGAAACTGCGGATACCCGGCAGCCCTGTTTGTTTGGTAATAGGAATCAAATTGCTTCTTTTAGACAACTTGAAACTGCGGATACTCGCCAGCCCTGTTTGTTTGGTAATAGGAATCAAATTGTTTCTTTTAGACAACTTGAAACTGCGGATACTCGACAGCCCAGTTTGTTTGGTAATAGGAATCAAATTGCTTCTTTTAGACAACTTGAAACTGCGGATACTCAAACAGCACTGTTTGTTTGGTAATAGAAATCAAATTGCTTCTTTTTAGACAACTTGAAACTGCGGATACCTCCAGCCCTGTTTGTTTGGTAATAGGAATCAAATTGCTTATTTTTTAGACAACTTGAAACTGCGGATCTCTCAACAGCCCTGTTTGTTTGGTAATAGGAATCAAATTGCTTATTTTAGACAACTTGAAACTGCGGATACTCAACAGCCCTGTTTGTTTTGGTAATAGGAATCAAATTGCTTTTTAGACAACTTGAAACTGCGGATACTCGACAGCCCTGTTTGTTTGGTAATAGGAATCAAATTGCTTATTTTTAGACAACTTGAAACTGCGGATACTCGGCAGCCCTGTTTGTTTGGTAATAGGAATCAAATTGCTTCTTTTTAGACAACTTGAAACTGCGGATACTGGCAGCCCTGTTTGTTTGGTAATAGGGAATCAAATTGTTTCTTTTAGACAACTTGAAACTGCGGATACTCGACAGCCCTGTTTGTTTGGTAATAGGAATCAAATTGCTTCTTTTAGACAACTTGAAACTGCGGATACTGGCAGCCCTGTTTGTTTGGGAATCAAATTGCTTCTTTTAGACAACTTGAAACTCGGAAAGTCCTGTTTGTTTGTTTCTTTTAGACAACTTGAAACTGCGGATACTGGCAGCCCTGTTTGTTTGGTAATAGGAATCAAATTGCTTCTTTTAGACAACTTGAAACTGCGGATACTCGCCAGCCCTGTTTGTTTGGTAATAAGGAATCAAATTGTTTCTTTTAGACAACTTGAAACTGCGGATACTCGGCAGCCCTGTTTGTTTGGTAATAGGAATCAAATTGCTTCTTTTTAGACAACTTGAAACTGCGGATACTCGGCAGCCCTGTTTGTTTGGTAATAGGAATCAAATTGCTTCTTTTAGACAACTTGAAACTGCGGATACTGGCAGCCCTTTTTGTTTGGTAATAGGAATCAAATTGCTTTTTTAGACAACTTGAAACTGCGGATACTCGGCAGCCCTGTTTGTTTGGTAATAGGAATCAAATTGGCTTCTTTTTAGACAACTTGAAACTGCGGATACTCGGCAGCCCTGTTTGTTTGGTAATAGGAATCAAATTGCTTCTTTTAGACAACAAATTGTTTTTGAAACTGCGGATACTCGGCAGCCCTGTTTGTTTGCCCAGTAATAGGAATCAAATTGCTTCTTTTAGACAACTTGAAACTGCGGATACTCGGCAGCCCTGTTTGTTTGGTAATAGGAATCAAATTGTTTCTTTTAGACAACTTGAAACTGCGGATACTCGGCAGCCCTGTTTGTTTGGTAATAGGAATCAAATTGTTTCTTTTAGACAACTTGAAACTGCGGATACTCGGCAGCCCTGTTTGTTTGGTAATAGGAATCAAATTGCTTCTTTTAGACAACTTGAAACTGCGGATACTCGGCAGCCCTGTTTGTTTGGTAATAGAATCAAATTGTTTCTTTTAGACAACTTGAAACTGCGGATACTCAGCAGCCCTGTTTGTTTGGTAATAGGAATCAAATTGCGAAACTGCGGATTGTTTGTTTTTAGATCAAATTGTTTCTTTTGAAACTGCGGATCGGCAGCCCTGTTTGTTTGGTAATAGGAATCAAATTGCTTCTTTTTAGACAACTTGAAACTGCGGATACTCGGCAGCCCTGTTTGTTTGGTAATAGGAATCAAATTGCTTCTTTTTAGACAACTTGAAACTGCGGATACTCGGCAGCCCTGTTTGTTTGGTAATAGGAATCAAATTGTTTCTTTTAGACAACTTGAAACTGCGGATACTCAACAGCCCTGTTTGTTTGGTAATAGGAATCAAATTGCTTATTTAGACAACTTGAAAACTGCGGATACTCGGCAGCCCTGTTTGTTTGGTAATAGGAATCAAATTGCTTCTTTTTTGCGGAGACAACTGTTTGTTTGGAGGAATCAAATTGCTTCGGAAACTCAACAGCCCTGTTTGTTTGGTAATAGGAATCAAATTGCTTCTTTTAGACAACTTGAAACTGCGGATACTCGGCAGCCCTGTTTGTTTGGTAATAGGAATCAAATTGCTTCTTTTAGACAACTTGAAACTGCGGATACTTTGGTGCAGCCCTGTTTGTTTAGTAAATGGGAATCAAAGCCCTGTTTGTTTTTAGAACAATTGTTTTTAGAAACTGCGGATACTCAGCAGCCCTGTTTGTTTGGTAATAGGAATCAAATTGCTTCTTTTAGACAACTTGAAACTGCGGATACTGGCAGCCCTGTTTGTTTGGTAATAGGAATCAAATTGCTTCTTTTAGACAACTTGAAACTGCGGATACTGGCAGCCCTGTTTGTTTGGTAATAGGAATCAAATTGCTTCTTTTTAGACAACTTGAAACTGCGGATACTCAACAGCCCTGTTTGTTTGGTAATAGGAATCAAATTGCTTCTTTTAGACAACTTGAAACTGCGGATACTCGGCAGCCCTGTTTGTTTGGTAATAGGAATCAAATTGCTTCTTTTTTAGACAACTTGAAACTGCGGATACTCAGCAGCCCTGTTTGTTTTGGTAATAGAAATCAAATTGCTTTTTTAGACAACTTGAAACTGCGGATACTCGACAGCCCTGTTTGTTTGGTAATAGGAATCAAATTGCTTCTTTTAGACAACTTGAAACTGCGGATACTGGCAGCCCTGTTTGTTTGGTAATAGGAATCAAATTGGACAATTGAAACTGCGGATACACGGCAGCCCTGTTTTTTTTAATAGGAATCAAACTTTTTTAGACAACTTGAAACTGCGGATACTCGACAGCCCTGTTTGTTTGGTAATAGGAATCAAATTGCTTCTTTTAGACAACTTGAAACTGCGGATACTCAAACAGCCCTGTTTGTTTGGTAATAGGAATCAAATTGCTTCTTTTTAGACAACTTGAAACTGCGGATACTCAACAGCCCTGTTTGTTTGGTAATAGGAATCAAATTGCGGCCTCTTTTTAGACAATTGTTTATTTGAAACTGGAAACTGCGGATACTCAACAGCCCTGTTTGTTTGGTAATAGGAATCAAATTGCTTATTTTAGACAACTTGAAACTGCGGATACTCGACAGCCCTGTTTGTTTAGTAATAGGAATCAAATTGCTTATTTTAGACAACTTGAAACTGCGGATACTCAACAGCCCTGTTTGTTTGGTAATAGGAATCAAATTGCTTTCTTTTAGACAACTTGAAACTGCGGATACTCAACAGCCCTGTTTGTTTGGTAATAGGAATCAAATTGCTTCTTTTAGACAACTTGAAACTGCGGATACTCTGTTTGTTTTTAGGAACAATTGCTTCTTGACAACTTGAAACTGCGGATACTCAACAGCCCTGTTTGTTTGGTAAGGAATCAAATTGTTTCTTTTAGACAACTTGAAACTGCGGATACTCAACAGCCCTGTTTGTTTGGTAATAGGAATCAAATTGCTTCTTTTTAGACAACTTGAAACTGCGGATACTCGACAGCCCTGTTTGTTTGGTAATAGGAATCAAATTGCTTCTTTTTAGACAACTTGAAACTGCGGATACTCGGCAGCCCTGTTTGTTTGGTAATAGGAATCAAATTGCTTCTTTTAGACAACTTGAAACTGCGGATACACACCAGCCCTGTTTGTTTGGTAATAGAAATCAAATTGCTTCTTTTAGACAACTTGAAACTGCGGATACTCGGCAGCCCTGTTTGTTTGGTAATAGAATCAAATTGCTTCTTTTAGACAACTTGAAACTGCGGATACTCGGCAGCCCTGTTTGTTTGGTAATAGGAATCAAATTGCTTCTTTTAGACAACGAAACTGCGGATACTCAGCAGCCCTGTTTGTTTGGTAATAGGAATCAAATTGCTTCTTTTAGACAATTGCTTTTGAAACTGCGGATACTCGGCAGCCCTGTTTGTTTGGTAATAGGAATCAAATTGCTTCTTTTAGACAACTTGAAACTGCGGATACTCGCCAGCCCTGTTTGTTTGGTAATAGGAATCAAATTGCTTTTTCTTTTAGACAACTTGAAACTGCGGATACTCAACAGCCCTGTTTGTTTGGTAATAGGAATCAAATTGCTTCTTTTAGACAACTTGAAACTGCGGATACTCGACAGCCCTGTTTGTTTGGTAATAGGAATCAAATTGCTTCTTTTAGACAACTTGAAACTGCGGATACTCGACAGCCCTGTTTGTTTGGTAATAGGAATCAAATTGCTTCTTTTTGAAACTGCGGATACTCAACAGCCCTGTTTGTTTTTAGGAACAAACTTCTTTTAGACAACTTGAAACTGCGGATACTCAGCAGCCCTGTTTGTTTGGTAATAGGAATCAAATTGCTTCTTTTTAGACAACTTGAAACTGTGGATACTCTCCAGCCCTGTTTGTTTGGTAATAGGAATCAAATTGCTTCTTTTAGACAACTTGAAACTGCGGATACTCGGCAGCCCTGTTTGTTTGGTAATAGGAATCAAATTGCTTCTTTTAGACAACTTGAAACTGCGGATACTCAACAGCCCTGTTTGTTTGGTAATAGGAATCAAATTGCTTCTTTTTAGACAACTTGAAACTGCGGATACTCAACAGCCCTGTTTGTTTGGTAATAGGAATCAAATTGCTTCTTTTAGACAACTTGAAACTGCGGATACTCAACAGCCCTGTTTGTTTGGTAATAGGAATCAAATTGCTTCTTTTAGACAACTTGAAACTGCGGATACTCGGCAGCCCTGTTTGTTTGGTAATAGGAATCAAATTGCTTCTTTTAGACAACTTGAAACTGCGGATACTCGGCAGCCCTGTTTGTTTGGTAATAGGAATCAAATTGCTTCTTTTAGACAACTTGAAACTGCGGATACTCGGCAGCCCTGTTTGTTTGGTAATAGGAATCAAATTGCTTCTTTTAGACAACTTGAAACTGCGGATACTCGGCAGCCCTGTTTGTTTGGTAATAGGAATCAAATTGCTTCTTTTAGACAACTTGAAACTGCGGATACTCAGCAGCCCCCTGTTTGTTTGGTAATAGGAATCAAATTGCTTCTTTTAGACAACTTGAAACTGCGGATACTCAACAGCCCTGTTTGTTTGGTAATAGGAATCAAATTGCTTCTTTTAGACAACTTGAAACTGCGGATACTCAGCAGCCCTGTTTGTTTGGTAATAGGAATCAAATTGCTTCTTTTAGACAACTTGAAACTGCGGATACTGGCAGCCCTTTGTTTGTTTGGTAATAGGAATCAAATTGCTTCTTTTGAACAACTTGAAACTGCGGATACTCAACAGCCCTGTTTGTTTGGTAATAGGAATCAAATTGCTTTTTTAGACAACTTGAAACTGCGGATACTCAACAGCCCTGTTTGTTTGGTAATAGGAATCAAATTGCTTCTTTTAGACAACTTGAAACTGCGGATACTCAACAGCCCTGTTTGTTTTGGTAATAGGAATCAAATTGCTTCTTTTAGACAACTTGAAACTGCGGATACTCGGCAGCCCTGTTTGTTTGGTAATAGGAATCAAATTGTTTCTTTTAGACAACTTGAAACTGCGGATACTCAACAGCCCTGTTTGTTTGGTAGCCGAGGAATCAAATTGCTTCTTTTAGACAACTTGAAACTGCGGATACTCAGCAGCCCTGTTTGTTTGGTAATAGGAATCAAATTGCTTCTTTTAGACAACTTGAAACTGCGGATACTCAACAGCCCTGTTTGTTTGGTAATAGGAATCAAATTGCTTCTTTTTAGACAACTTGAAACTGCGGATACTCGGCAGCCCTGTTTGTTTTGGTAATAGGAATCAAATTGCTTCTTTTAGACAACTTGAAACTGCGGATACTGGCAGCCCTGTTTGTTTGGTAATAGGAATCAAATTGCTTCTTTTAGACAACTTGAAACTGCGGATACTCAACAGCCCTGGTTTGGTAATAGGAATCAAATTGCTTCTTTTAGACAACTTGAAACTGCGGATACTCAACAGCCCTGTTTGTTTGGTAATAGGAATCAAATTGCTTCTTTTAGACAACTTGCAACTGCGGATACTCGGCAGCCCTGTTTGTTTGGTAATAGGAATCAAATTGCTTCTTTTAGACAACTTGAAACTGCGGATACTCACGCCAGCCCTGTTTGTTTGGTAATAGGAATCAAATTGTTTCTTTTTAGACAACTTGAAACTGCGGATACTCAGCAGCCCTGTTTGTTTGGTAATAGGAATCAAATTGCTTCTTTAGACAACTTGAAACTGCGGATACTCGGCAGCCCTGTTTGTTTGGTAATAGGAATCAAATTGTTTCTTTTAGACAACTTGAAACTGCGGATACTCAACAGCCCTGTTTGTTTGGTAATAGGAATCAAATTGCTTCTTTTAGACAACTTGAAACTGCGGATACTCAACAGCCCTGTTTGTTTGGTAATAGGAATCAAATTGCTTCTTTTTAGACAACTTGAAACTGCGGATACTCAGCAGCCCTGTTTGTTTTAATAGGAATCAAATTGCTTCTTTTAGACAACTTGAAACTGCGGATACTCAACAGCCCTGTTTGTTTGGTAATAGGAATCAAATTGCTTCTTTTAGACAACTTGAAACTGCGGATACTCGGCAGCCCTGTTTGTTTGGTAATAGGAATCAAATTGCTTCTTTTAGACAACTTGAAACTGCGGATACTCAACAGCCCTGTTTGTTTGGTAATAGGAATCAAATTGCTTCTTTTAGACAACTTGAAACTGCGGATACTCAACAGCCCTGTTTGTTTGGTAATAGGAATCAAATTGCTTCTTTTAGACAACTTGAAACTGCGGATACTCGACAGCCCTGTTTGTTTGGTAATAGGAATCAAATTGCTTTTTAGACAACTTGAAACTGCGGATACTCAACCGCCCTGTTTGTTTGGTAATAGGAATCAAATTGCTTCTTTTAGACAACTTGAAACTGCGGATACTCGACAGCCCTGTTTGTTTGGTAATAGGAATCAAATTGCTTCTTTTAGACAACTTGAAACTGCGGATACTCAACAGCCCTGTTTGTTTGGTAATAGGAATCAAATTGCTTCTTTTAGACAAATGAAACTGCGGATTGTTTGTTTTTAGGAACAAATTGTTTCTTTTAGACAACTTGAAACTGCGGATACTCGGCAGCCCTGTTTGTTTGGTAATAGAATTTGCTTCTTTTAGACAACTACGGAAACTGCGGATACTCAACAGCCCTTTTGTTTTAATAGGAATCAAACTTCTTTTAGACAACTTGAAACTGCGGATACTCGGCAGCCCTGTTTGTTTGGTAATAGGAATCAAATTGCTTATTTTAGACAACTGAAACTGCGGATACTCAACAGCCCTGTTTGTTTGGTAATAGGAATCAAATTGCTTCTTTTAGACAACTTGAAACTGCGGATACTCAACAGCCCTGTTTGTTTGGTAATAGGAATCAAATTGCTTCTTTTAGACAACTTGAAACTGCGGATACTCAGCAGCCCTGTTTTGTTTGGTAATAGGAATCAAATTGCTTTTTTTAGACAACTTGAAACTGCGGATACTCGGCAGCCCTGTTTGTTTGGTAATAGGAATCAAATTGCTTCTTTTAGACAACTTGAAACTGCGGATACTCAGCACAGCCCTGTTTGTTTGGTAATAGGAATCAAATTGTTTCTTTTAGACAACTTGAAACTGCGGATACTCGACAGCCCTGTTTGTTTGGTAATAGGAATCAAATTGCTTCTTTTAGACAACTTGAAACTGCGGATACTCAACAGCCCCTGTTTGTTTGGTAATAGGAATCAAATTGCTTCTTTTAGTGAAAACTGCGGATACTCAACAGCCCTGTTTGTTTGGTAATAGGAATCAAATTGCTTCTTTTAGACAACTTGAAACTGCGGATACTCGGCAGCCCTGTTTGTTTGGTAATAGGAATCAAATTGCTTCTTTTAGACAACTTGAAACTGCGGATACTCGGCAGCCCTGTTTGTTTGGTAATAGGAATCAAATTGCTTCTTTTAGACAACTTGAAACTGCGGATACTCGACAGCCCTGTTTGTTTGGTAATAGGAATCAAATTGCTTCTTTTAGACAACTTGAAACTGCGGATACTCAACAGCCCTGTTTGTTTGGTAATAGGAATCAAATTGCTTCTTTTAGACAACTTGAAACTGCGGATACTCAACAGCCCTGTTTGTTTGGTAATAGGAATCAAATTGCTTCTTTTTAGACAACTTGAAACTGCGGATACTCGGCAGCCCTGTTTGTTTGGTAATAGGAATCAAATTGCTTCTTTTAGACAACTTGAAACTGCGGATACTCAACAGCCCTGTTTGTTTGGTAATAGGAATCAAATTGCTTCTTTTAGACAACTTGAAACTGCGGATACTCAACAGCCCTGTTTGTTTGGTAATAGGAATCAAATTGCTTCTTTTAGACAACTTGAAACTGCGGATACTCAACAGCCCTGTTTGTTTGGTAATAGGAATCAAATTGCTTCTTTTAGACAACTTGAAACTGCGGATACTCAGCCCAGCCCTGTTTGTTTGGTAATAGGAATCAAATTGCTTCTTTTAGACAACTTGAAACTGCGGATACTCGGCAGCCCTGTTTGTTTGGTAATAGGAATCAAATTGCTTCTTTTAGACAACTTGAAACTGCGGATACTCAACAGCCCTGTTTGTTTGGTAATAGGAATCAAATTGCTTCTTTTAGACAACTTGAAACTGCGGATACTCAACAGCCCTGTTTGTTTGGTAATAGGAATCAAATTGCTTCTTTTAGACAACTTGAAACTGCGGATACTCGGCAGCCCTGTTTGTTTGGTAATAGGAATCAAATTGCTTTTTAGACAACTTGAAACTGCGGATACTCAACAGCCCTGTTTGTTTGGTAATAGGAATCAAATTGCTTCTTTTAGACAATTGAAACTGCGGATACTCGGCAGCCCTGTTTGTTTGGTAATAGGAATCAAATTGCTTCTTTTAGACAACTTGAAACTGCGGATACTCGCCAGCCCTGTTTGTTTGGTAATAGGAATCAAATTGCTTCTTTTAGACAACTTGAAACTGCGGATACTCAACAGCCCTGTTTGTTTGGTAATGGAATCAAATTGCTTCTTTTAGACAACTTGAAACTGCGGATACTCGACAGCCCTGTTTGTTTGGTAATAGGAATCAAATTGCTTCTTTTAGACAACTTGAAACTGCGGATACTCAACAGCCCTGTTTGTTTGGTAATAGGAATCAAATTGCTTCTTTTAGACAACTTGAAACTGCGGATACTCAACACAGCCCTGTTTGTTTGGTAATAGGAATCAAATTGCTTCTTTTTAGACAACTTGAAACTGCCCGGATAATAGGAATCAAAGCTTTTTTGTTTGTCAACAGCCCTGTTTGTTTGGTAATAGGAATCAAATTGCTTTTTTAGACAACTTGAAACTGCGGATACTCGACAGCCCTGTTTGTTTGGTAATAGGAATCAAATTGCTGTTTTTAGACAACTTGAAACTGCGGACTCATAGGAACGCAGCTCTGTTTGTTTGGTAATAGGAATCAAATTGCTTCTTTTAGACAACTTGAAACTGCGGATACTCAACAGCCCTGTTTGTTTGGTAATAGGAATCAAATTGCTTCTTTTAGACAACTTGAAACTGCGGATACTCGACAGCCCTGTTTGTTTGGTAATAGGAATCAAATTGCTTCTTTTAGACAACTTGAAACTGCGGATACTCAACAGCCCTGTTTGTTTGGTAATTGCTTCTTTTAGGAATCAAATTGCTTCTTTTAGACAACTTGAAACTGCGGATACTCGACAGCCCTGTTTGTTTGGTAATAGGAATCAAATTGCTTCTTTTAGACAACTTGAAACTGCGGATACTCAACAGCCCTGTTTGTTTGGTAATAGGAATCAAATTGCTTCTTTTAGACAACTTGAAACTGCGGATACTCGACAGCCCTGTTTGTTTGGTAATAGGAATCAAATTGCTTCTTTTAGACAACTTGAAACTGCGGATACTCAACAGCCCTGTTTGTTTGGTAATAGGAATCAAATTGCTTCTTTTTAGACAACTTGAAACTGCGGATACTCAACAGCCCTGTTTGTTTGGTAATAGGAATCAAATTGTTTCTTTTAGACAACTTGAAACTGCGGATACTCAACAGCCCTGTTTGTTTGGTAATAGGAATCAAATTGCTTCTTTTAGACAACTTGAAACTGCGGATACTCAACAGCCCTGTTTGTTTGTAATAGGAATCAAATTGCTTCTTTTTAGACAACTTGAAACTGCGGATACTCAACAGCCCTGTTTGTTTGGTAATAGGAATCAAATTGCTTCTTTTAGACAACTTGAAACTGCGGATACTCAACAGCCCTGTTTGTTTGGTAATAGGAATCAAATTGCTTATTTTTAGACAAACTTATTTGAAACTGCGGATACTCGACAGCCCTGTTTGTTTGGTAATAGGAATCAAATTGCTTCTTTTAGACAACTTGAAACTGCGGATACTCAACAGCCCTGTTTGTTTGGTAATAGGAATCAAATTGCTTCTTTTAGACAACTTGAAACTGCGGATACTCGACAGCCCTGTTTGTTTGGTAATAGGAATCAAATTGCTTCTTTTAGACAACTTGAAACTGCGGATACTCGACAGCCCTGTTTGTTTGGTAATAGGAATCAAATTGCTTCTTTTAGACAACTTGAAAACTGTTTGTTGGGGATACTTGAAACTGCAGCCCTGTTTGTTTGGTAATAGGAATCAAATTGCTTCTTTTAGACAACTTGAAACTGCGGATACTCGACAGCCCTGTTTGTTTGGTAATAGGAATCAAATTGCTTTTTAGACAACTTGAAACTGCGGATACTCAACAGCCCTGTTTGTTTGGTAATAGGAATCAAATTGCTTTCTTTTAGACAACTTGAAACTGCGGATACTCATTGCAGCCCTGTTTGTTTGGTAATAGGAATCAAATTGCTTCTTTTTAGACAACTTGAAACTGCGGATACTCAAACAGCCCTGTTTGTTTGGTAATAGGAATCAAATTGTTTCTTTTAGACAACTTGAAAATACTCAACAGCCCTGTTTGTTTGGTAATAGGAATCAAATTCTTTTAGACAACTTGAAACTGCGGATACTCAACAGCCCTGTTTGTTTGGTAATAGAATCAAATTCTTCTTTTGTTCTTTTTTAGACAAACTGCGGATACTCAAACAGCCCTGTTTGTTTGGTAATAGGAATCAAATTGTTTCTTTTTAGACAACTTGAACTGCGGATACTCAGCAGCCCTGTTTGTTTGGTAATAGGAATCAAATTGCTTCTTTTAGACAACAACTGCGGAAACTGCGGATAGGAATCAAAGCTTCTTTTTAGACCCTGATTTTTGTTTGGTAATAGGAATCAAATTGTTCTTTTAGACAACTTGAAACTGCGGATACTCAAAAGCCCTGTTTGTTTGGTAATAGGAATCAAATTGTTTCTTTTAGACAACTTGAAACTGCGGATACTCGGCAGCCCTGTTTGTTTGGTAATAGGAATCAAATTGCTTCTTTTAGACAACTTGAAACTGCGGATACTCGGCAGCCCTGTTTGTTTGGTAATAGGAATCAAATTGCTTCTTTTAGACAACTTGAAACTGCGGATACTCAACAGCCCTGTTTGTTTGGTAATAGGAATCAAATTGCTTCTTTTAGACAACTTGAAACTGCGGATACTCAACAGCCCTGTTTGTTTGGTAATAGGAATCAAATTGCTTCTTTTAGACAACTTGAAACTGCGGATACTCGGCAGCCCTGTTTGTTTGGTAATAGGAATCAAATTGTTTCTTTTAGACAACTTGAAACTGCGGATACTCGACAGCCCTGTTTGTTTGGTAATAGGAATCAAATTGCTTCTTTTAGACAACTTGAAACTGCGGATACTGGCAGCCCTGTTTGTTTGGTAATAGGAATCAAATTGCTTTTTTTAGACAACTTGAAACTGCGGATACTCAACAGCCCTGTTTGTTTGGTAATAGGAATCAAATTGCTTCTTTTTAGACAACTTGAAACTGCGGATACTCAACAGCCCTGTTTGTTTGGTAATAGGAATCAAATTGCTTATTTTAGACAACTTGAAACTGCGGATACTCGACAGCCCTGTTTGTTTGGTAATAGGAATCAAATTGCTTATTTTAGACAACTTGAAACTGCGGATACTCGGCAGCCCTGTTTGTTTGGTAATAGGAATCAAATTGCTTCTTTTAGACAACTTGAAACTGCGGATACTCGACAGCCCTGTTTGTTTGGTAATAGGAATCAAATTGCTTCTTTTAGACAACTTGAAACTGCGGATACTCGGACAGCCCTGTTTGTTTGGTAATAGGAATCAAATTGCTTCTTTTAGACAACTTGAAACTGCGGATTTCAACAGACCCTGTTTGTTGTTTGGTAATAGGAATCAAATTGCTTCTTTTAGACAACTTGAAACTGCGGATACTCGACAGCCCTGTTTGTTTGGTAATAGAAATCAAATTGCTTATTTTAGACAACTTGAAACTGCGGATACTCAACAGCACTGTTTGTTTAGTAATAGGAATCAAATTGCTTCTTTTAGACAACTTGAAACTGCGGATACTCAACAGCCCTGTTTGTTTGGTAATAGGAATCAAATTGCTTCTTTTAGACAACTTGAAACTGCGGATACTCGACAGCCCTGTTTGTTTGGTAATAGGAATCAAATTGTTTCTTTTAGACAACTTGAAACTGCGGATACTCGGCAGCCCTGTTTGTTTGGTAATAGGAATCAAATTGCTTCTTTTAGACAACTTGAAACTGCGGATACTCAACAGCCCTGTTTGTTTGGTAATAGGAATCAAATTGCTTCTTTTAGACAATTGTTTTTTTGAAACTGCGGATACTCGGCAGCCCTGTTTGTTTGGTAATAGGAATCAAATTGCTTCTTTTAGACAACTTGAAACTGCGGATACTCAACAGCCCTGTTTGTTTGGTAATAGGAATCAAATTGCTTCTTTTTAGACAATGAAACTGCGGATACTCGACAGCCCTGTTTGTTTTAATAGGAATCAAATTTTAGACAACTTGAAACTGCGGATACTCAACAGCCCTGTTTGTTTGGTAATAGGAATCAAATTGCTTCTTTTAGACAACTTGAAACTGCGGATACTCAACAGCCCTGTTTGTTTGGTAATAGGAATCAAATTGCTTCTTTTAGACAACTTGAAACTGCGGATACTCAACAGCCCTGTTTGTTTGGTAATAGGAATCAAATTGGATTAAACTGCGGATACTCGACAGCCCTGTTTGTTTGGTAATAGGAATCAAATTGCTTCTTTTAGACAACTTGAAACTGCGGATACTCAACAGCCCTGTTTGTTTGGTAATAGGAATCAAATTGCTTCTTTTAGACAACTTGAAACTGCGGATACTGACAGCCCTGTTTGTTTGGTAATAGGAATCAAATTGCTTCTTTTAGACAACTTGAAACTGCGGATACTCGACAGCCCTGTTTGTTTGGTAATAGGAATCAAATTGCTTCTTTTAGACAACTTGAAACTGCGGATACTCAACAGCCCTGTTTGTTTGGTAATAGGAATCAAATTGCTTCTTTTTAGACAACTTTGAAACTGCGGATACTCAACAGCCCTGTTTGTTTGGTAATAAAATCAAATTGCTTCTTTTAGACAACTTGAAACTGCGGATACTCAACAGCCCTGTTTGTTTGGTAATAGGAATCAAATTGCTTCGTTTTTTAGACAACTTGAAACTGCGGATACTCAACAGCCCTGTTTGTTTGGTAATAGGAATCAAATTGCTTCTTTTAGACAACTTGAAACTGCGGATACTCGACAGCCCTGTTTGTTTGGTAATAGGAATCAAATTGCTTCTTTTAGACAACTTGAAACTGCGGATACTCGCCAGCCCTGTTTGTTTGGTAATAGGAATCAAATTGCTTCTTTTAGACAACTTGAAACTGCGGATACTCAACAGCCCTGTTTGTTTGGTAATAGGAATCAAATTGCTTCTTTTTAGACAACTTGAAACTGCGGATACAAATTCTTTTTTTTAGACAAGCCCTGTTTGTTTTTGGTAATAGGAATCAAATTGTTTCTTTTAGACAACTTGAAACTGCGGATACTGACAGCCCTGTTTGTTTGGTAATAGGAATCAAATTGCTTCTTTTGAGCTACGGAGACAACTTGAAACTGCGGATACTCAACAGCCCTGTTTGTTTGGTAATAGGAATCAAATTGCTTCTTTTAGACAACTTGAAACTGCGGATACTCGACAGCCCTGTTTGTTTGGTAATAGGAATCAAATTGTTTGTTTTAGACAATTGCTTCTTTAGAAACTGCGGATACTCGACAGCCCTGTTTGTTTGGTAATAGGAATCAAATTGCTTCTTTTAGACAACTTGAAACTGCGGATACTCAACAGCCCTGTTTGTTTGGTAATAGGAATCAAATTGCTTCTTTTAGACAACTTGAAACTGCGGATACTCGACAGCCCTGTTTGTTTGGTAATAGGAATCAAATTGCTTCTTTTAGACAACTTGAAACTGCGGATACTCAACGGATATCAAATTTCTTTTAGAACAACTTGAAACTGCGGACAGCCCTGTTTGTTTGGTAATAGGAATCAAATTGCTTCTTTTAGACAACTTGAAACTGCGGATACTCGACAGCCCTGTTTGTTTGGTAATAGGAATCAAATTGCTTTTTAGACAACTTGAAACTGCGGATACTCAACAGCCCTGTTTGTTTGGTAATAGGAATCAAATTGCTTCTTTTAGACAACTTGAAACTGCGGATACTCAACAGCCCTGTTTGTTTGGTAATAGGAATCAAATTGTTTCTTTTTAGACAACTTGAAACTGCGGATACTCAACAGCCCTGTTTGTTTGGTAATAGGAATCAAATTGCTTCTTTTAGACAACTTGAAACTGCGGATACTCAACAGCCCTGTTTGTTTGGTAATAGGAATCAAATTGCTTCTTTTAGACAACTTGAAAAACTGCGGATACTCGACAGCCCTGTTTGTTTGGTAATAGGAATCAAATTGCTTCTTTTTAGACAACTTGAAACTGCGGATACTCAACAGCCCTGTTTGTTTGGTAATAGGAATCAAATTGCTTATTTTAGACAACTTGAAACTGCGGATACTCGACAGCCCTGTTTGTTTGGTAATAGGAATTGCTTCTTTTAGACAACTTGAAACTGCGGATACTCGACAGCCCTGTTTGTTTGGTAATAGGAATCAAATTGCTTCTTTTAGACAACTTGAAACTGCGGATACTCAACAGCCCTGTTTGTTTGGTAATAGGAATCAAATTGCTTCTTTTAGACAACTTTGCGGATACAACTTGAAACTGCGGATACTCAACAGCCCTGTTTGTTTGGTAATAGGAATCAAATTGCTTCTTTTAGACAACTTGAAACTGCGGATACTCAACAGCCCTGTTTGTTTGGTAATAGGAATCAAATTGCTTCTTTTAGACAACTTGAAACTGCGGATACTCAACAGCCCTGTTTGTTTGGTAATAGGAATCAAATTGCTTCTTTTAGACAACTTGAAACTGCGGATACTCAACAGCCCTGTTTGTTTGGTAATAGGAATCAAATTGCTTCTTTTAGACAACTTGAAACTGCGGATACTCAACAGCCCTGTTTGTTTGGTAATAGGAATCAAATTGCTTCTTTTAGACAACTTGAAACTGCGGATACTCAACAGCCCTGTTTGTTTGGTAATAGGAATCAAATTGCTTCTTTTTAGACAACTTGAAACTGCGGATACTCGACAGCCCTGTTTGTTTGGTAATAGGAATTTCTTTTCTTTTAGACAACTGCGGATACACAACAGCCCTGTTTGTTTGGTAATAGGATCAAACTTCTTTTCAAAACTGCCCTGTTTGTTTGGTTAGGAATCAAATTGCTTCTTTTAGACAACTTGAAACTGCGGATACTCAGCAGCCCTGTTTGTTTGGTAATAGGAATCAAATTGCTTCTTTTAGACAACTTGAAACTGCGGATACTCAACAGCCCTGTTTGTTTGGTAATAGGAATCAAATTGCTTCTTTTTAGACAACTTGAAACTGCGGATACTCGACAGCCCTGTTTGTTTGGTAATAGGAATCAAATTGCTGTTTCTTTTAGACAACTTGAAACTGCGGATACTCAACAGCCCTGTTTGTTTGGTAATAGGAATCAAATTGCTTCTTTTAGACAACTTGAAACTGCGGATACTCGACAGCCCTGTTTGTTTGGTAATAGGAATCAAATTGCTTCTTTTAGACAACTTGAAACTGCGGATACTCAACAGCCCTGTTTGTTTGGTAATAGGAATCAAATTGCTTCTTTTAGACAACTTGAAACTACTCGACAGCCCGGATAGAATCTCGCTTCTTTTTTAGACAACTTTGAAACTGCGGATACTCGACAGCCCTGTTTGTTTTTAGGAATAATTCTTCTTTTAGGAATGCGGAAAAGCCCTGTTTGTTTTTAGAACAAATTGCTTCTTTTAGAAACTTGAAACTGCGGATACTCGACAGCCCTGTTTGTTTGGTAATAGGAATCAAATTGCTTCTTTTTAGACAACTTGAAACTGCGGATACTCGACAGCCCTGTTTGTTTGGTAATAGGAATCAAATTGCTTCTTTTAGACAACTTGAAACTGCGGATACTCAACAGCCCTGTTTGTTTGGTAATAGGAATCAAATTGCTTCTTTTAGACAACTTGAAACTGCGGATAAACAGCCCTGTTTGTTTTAATAGGAATCAAACTTGAAAATTGTTTCTGTTTGTTTTTAGAAAACTTTTTAGACAACTTGAAACTGCGGATACTCAACAGCCCTGTTTGTTTGGTAATAGGAATCAAATTGCTTCTTTTTTAGACAACTTGAAACTGCGGATACTCAACAGCCCTGTTTGTTTGGTAATAGGAATCAAATTGCTTCTTTTAGACAACTTGAAACTGCGGATACTCGACAGCCCTGTTTGTTTGGTAATAGGAATCAAATTGCTTCTTTTAGACAACTTGAAACTGCGGATACTCAACAGCCCTGTTTGTTTGGTAATAGGAATCAAATTGCTTCTTTTTTTTAGACAACTTGAAACTGCGGATACTCAACAGCCCTGTTTGTTTGGTAATAGGAATCAAATTGCTTCTTTTAGACAACTTGAAACTGCGGATACTCGACAGCCCTGTTTGTTTGGTAATAGGAATCAAATTGCTTCTTTTAGACAACTTGAAACTGCGGATACTCGGCAGCCCTGTTTGTTTGGTAATAGGAATCAAATTGCTTCTTTTTAGACAACTTGAAACTGCGGATACTCAACAGCCCTGTTTGTTTGGTAATAGGAATCAAATTGCTTCTTTTAGACAACTTGAAACTGCGGATACTCAGACAGCCCTGTTTGTTTGGTAATAGGAATCAAATTGTTTCTTTTAGACAACTTGAACTGCGGATACTCAACAGCCCTGTTTGTTTGGTAATAGGAATCAAATTGCTTCTTTTAGACAACTTGAAACTGCGGATACTCAACAGCCCTGTTTGTTTGGTAATAGGAATCAAATTGCTTCTTTTAGACAACTTGAAACTGCGGATACTCAACAGCCTGTTTGTTTGGTAATAGGAATCAAATTGCTTCTTTTTAGACAACTTGAAACTGCGGATACTCAACAGCCCTGTTTGTTTGGTAATAGGAATCAAATTGCTTCTTTTAGACAACTTGAAACTGCGGATACTCAACAGCCCTGTTTGTTTGGTAATAGGAATCAAATTGCTTCTTTTTTAGACAACTTGAAACTGCGGATACTCGACAGCCCTGTTTGTTTGGTAATAGGAATCAAATTGCTTCTTTTAGACAACTTGAAACTGCGGATACTCAACAGCCCTGTTTGTTTGGTAATAGGAATCAAATTGCTTCTTTTAGACAACTTGAAACTGCGGATACTCGGCAGCCCTGTTTGTTTGGTAATAGGAATCAAATTGCTTCTTTTAGACAACTTGAAACTGCGGATACTCGACAGCCCTGTTTGTTTGGTAACTCAACAGCCCTGTTTGTTTGGGGAATCAAATTGCTTCTTTTAGACAACTTGAAACTGCGGATACTCAACAGCCCTGTTTGTTTGGTAATAGGAATCAAATTGCTTATTTTAGACAACTTGAAACTGCGGATACTCGACAGCCCTGTTTGTTTGGTAATAGGAATCAAATTGCTTATTTTAGACAACTTGAAACTGCGGATACTGAACAGCCCTGTTTGTTTGGTAATAGGAATCAAACTGCTTCTTTTAGACAACTTGAAACTGCGGATACTCAACAGCCCTGTTTGTTTGGTAATAGGAATCAAATTGCCCTGTTTGCCCTGTTTGGTAATAGGAATCAAATTGCTTCTTTTAGACAACTTGAAACTGCGGATACTCGACAGCCCTGTTTGTTTGGTAATAGGAATCAAATTGCTTCTTTTAGACAACTTGAAACTGCGGATACTCAACAGCCCTGTTTGTTTGGTAATAGGAATCAAATTCACAATGAAACTGCGGATACTCGACAGCCCTGTTTGTTTAGGAATCAAATTGCTTCTTTTAGACTGCGAAACTGCGGATACTCGACAGCCCTGTTTGTTTGGTAATAGGAATCAAATTGCTTCTTTTAGACAACTTGAAACTGCGGATACTCGACAGCCCTGTTTGTTTGGTAATAGGAATCAAATTGCTTTTTTAGACAACGGAAACTGCGGATACTCAACAGCCTGTTTGTTTGGTAATAGGAATCAAATTGCTTCTTTTTAGACAACTTGAAACTGCGGATACTCAACAGCCCTGTTTGTTTGGTAATAGGAACAAATTGCTTCTTTTAGACAACTTGAAACTGCGGATACTCGGCAGCCCTGTTTGTTTGGTAATAGGAATCAAATTGCTTCTTTTTAGACAACTTGAAACTGCGGATACTCAACAGCCCTGTTTGTTTGGTAATAGGAATCAAATTGCTTCTTTTAGACAATGAAACTGCGGATTCGACAGCCCTGTTTGTTTTTAGGAATCAACTTTTTTGACAACTGAAACTGGATACTCAACAGCCCTGTTTGTTTGGTAATAGGAATCAAATTGCTTCTTTTAGACAACTTGAAACTGCGGATACTGACAGCCCTGTTTGTTTGGTAATAGGAATCAAATTGCTTCTTTTAGACAACTTGAAACTGCGGATACTCAACAGCCCTGTTTGTTTTGGTAATAGGAATCAAATTGCTTCTTTTTAGACAACTTGAAACTGCGGATACTCGACAGCCCTGTTTGTTTGGTAATAGGAATCAAATTGCTTTTTAGACAACTTGAAACTGCGGATACTCAACAGCCCTGTTTGTTTGGTAATAAAATCAAATTGGGTTTCTTTTAGACAACTTGAAACTGCGGATACTCAACAGCCCTGTTTGTTTGGTAATAGGAATCAAATTGCTTCTTTTTAGACAACTTGAAACTGCGGATACTCAACAGCCCTGTTTGTTTGGTAATAGGAATCAAATTGCTTCTTTAGACAACTGAAACTGCGGATACTCAACAGCCCTGTTTGTTTGGTAATAGGAATCAAATTGCTTCTTTTAGACAACTTGAAACTGCGGATACTGACAGCCCTGTTTGTTTGGTAATAGGAATCAAATTGCTTCTTTTTAGACAACTTGAAACTGCGGATAGCCCTCAACAAGAAACTGCCTCGACAGCCCTGTTTGTTTGGTAATAGGAATCAAATTGCTTCTTTTAGACAACTTGAAACTGCGGATACTCAACAGCCCTGTTTGTTTGGTAATAGGAATCAAATTGCTTTTTTTGCGGATACAAGCCCTGTTTGTTTGGAAATCAAATTGCTTATTTGGATACTGAAAACTGCGGATAACAGCCCTGTTTGTTTGGTAATAGGAATCAAATTGCTTCTTTTAGACAACTTGAAACTGCGGATACTCAACAGCCCTGTTTGATAATAGAATCAAAGAATCTTCTTTTAGACAACTTGAAACTGCGGATACTCGACAGCCCTGTTTGTTTGGTAATAGGAATCAAATTGCTTCTTTAGACAACTTGAAACTGCGGATACTCAACAGCCCTGTTTGTTTGGTAATAGGAATCAAATTGCTTCTTTTAGACAACTTGAAACTGCGGATACTCAACAGCCCTGTTTGTTTGGTAATAGGAATCAAATTGCTTTTTTTAGACAACTTGAAACTGCGGATACTCGACAGCCCTGTTTGTTTGGTAATAGGAATCAAATTGCTTTTTTTTAGACAACTTGAAACTGCGGATACTCAACAGCCCTGTTTGTTTGGTAATAGGAATCAAATTGCTTCTTTTAGACAACTTGAAACTGCGGATACTCAACAGCCCTGTTTGTTTGGTAATAGGAATCAAATTGCTTCTTTTAGACAACTTGAAACTGCGGATACTCAACAGCCCTGTTTGTTTGGTAATAGGAATCAAATTGCTTCTTTTAGACAACTTGAAACTGCGGATACTCGACAGCCCTGTTTGTTTGGTAATAGGAATCAAATTGCTTCTTTTAGACAACTTGAAACTGCGGATACTCAACAGCCCTGTTTGTTTGGTAATAGAAATCAAATTGCTTATTTTAGACAACTTGAAACTGCGGATACTCAACAGCCCTGTTTTGTTTGGTAATAGGAATCAAATTGCTTCTTTTAGACAACTTGAAACTGCGGATACTCAACAGCCCTGTTTGTTTGGTAATAGGAATCAAATTGCTTCTTTTTAACAACTTGAAACTGCGGATACTCGACAGCCCTGTTTGTTTGGTAATAGGAATCAAATTTTCTTTTTAGACAACTTGAAACTGCGGATACTCAACAGCCCTGTTTGTTTGGTAATAGGAATCAAATTGCTTTTTTTTAGACAACTGTTTGTTTGGTTAGGAAACTGCGGATACTCGACAGCCCTGTTTGTTTGGTAATAGGAATCAAATTGCTTCTTTTAGACAACTTGAAACTGCGGATACTCGACAGCCCTGTTTGTTTGGTAATAGGAATCAAATTGCTTTCTTTTAGACAACTTGAAACTGCGGATACTCAACAGCCCTGTTTGTTTGGTAATAGGAATCAAATTGCTTCTTTTAGACAACTTGAAACTGCGGATACTCAACAGCCCTGTTTGTTTGGTAATAGGAATCAAATTGTTTCTTTTAGACAACTTGAAACTGCGGATACTCGACAGCCCTGTTTGTTTGGTAATAGGAATCAAATTGCTTCTTTTAGACAACTTGAAACTGCGGATACTCAAACAGCCCTGTTTGTTTGGTAATAGGAATCAAATTGTTTCTTTTTAGACAACTTGAAACTGCGGATACTCAACAGCCCTGTTTGTTTGGTAATAGGAATCAAATTGCTTCTTTTAGACAACTTGAAACTGCGGATACTCGACAGCCCTGTTTGTTTGGTAATAGGAATCAAATTGCTTTTTAGACAACTTGAAACTGCGGATACTCAACAGCCCTGTTTGTTTGGTAATAGGAATCAAATTGCTTCTTTTAGACAACTTTGCGGATACAAGCCCTGTTTGTTTGGAAACTGCGGATACAACTTGAAACTGCGGCTCAACAGCCCTGTTTGTTTGGTAATAGGAATCAAATTGCTTCTTTTAGACAACTTGAAACTGCGGATACTCGACAGCCCTGTTTGTTTGGTAATAGGAATCAAATTGCTTCTTTTAGACAACTTGAAACTGCGGATACTTCAACAGCCCTGTTTGTTTGGGTAATAGGAATCAAATTGTTTCTTAGGAACAACTTGAAACTGCGGATACTCAACAGCCCTGTTTGTTTGGTAATAGAATCAAATTGCTTCTTTTAGACAACTTGAAACTGCGGATACTCAACAGCCCTGTTTGTTTGGTAATAGGAATCAAATTGCTTCTTTTTTAGACAACTTGAAACTGCGGATACTCGACAGCCCTGTTTGTTTGGTAATAGGAATCAAATTGCTTTTTTAGACAACTTGAAACTGCGGATACTGGACAGCCCTGTTTGTTTGGTAATAGGAATCAAATTGCTTCTTTTGACAACTTGAAACTGCGGATACTCAACAGCCCTGTTTGTTTGGTAATAGGAATCAAATTGTTTCTTTTAGACAACTTGAAACTGCGGATACTCAACAGCCCTGTTTGTTTGGTAATAGGAATCAAATTGCTTCTTTTTAGACAACTTGAAACTGCGGATACTCAACAGCCCTGTTTGTTTGGTAATAGGAATCAAATTGCTTCTTTTAGACAACTTGAAACTGCGGATACTCGACAGCCCTGTTTGTTTGGTAATAGGAATCAAATTGCTTCCCTGTTTGTTTTTTAGACAACTTATTTTGAAACTTGCGGATACTCGACAGCCCTGTTTGTTTGGTAATAGGAATCAAATTGCTTCTTTTAGACAACTTGAAACTGCGGATACTCAACAGCCCTGTTTGTTTTGTAATAGGAATCAAATTGCTTCTTTTAGACAACTTGAAACTGCGGATACTCGGCAGCCCTGTTTGTTTGGTAATAGGAATCAAATTGCTTCTTTTAGACAACTTGAAACTGCGGATACTCAACAGCCCTGTTTGTTTGGTAATAGGAATCAAATTGCTTCTTTTAGACAACTTGAAACTGCGGATACTCAACAGCCCTGTTTGTTTGGTAATAGGAATCAAATTGCTTATTTTAGACAACTTGAAACTGCGGATACTCGACAGCCCTGTTTGTTTGGTAATAGGAATCAAATTGCTTCTTTTAGACAACTTGAAACTGCGGATACTCAACAGCCCTGTTTGTTTGGTAATAGGAATCAAATTGCTTCTTTTAGACAACTTGAAACTGCGGATACTCGGCAGCCCTGTTTGTTTGGTAATAGGAATCAAATTGCTTCTTTTTAGACAACTTGAAACTGCGGATACTCAACAGCCCTGTTTGTTTGGTAATAGGAATCAAATTGCTTCTTTTAGACAACTTGAAACTGCGGATACTCGACAGCCCTGTTTGTTTGGTAATAGGAATCAAATTGCTTATTTTAGACAACTTGAAACTGCGGATACTCGACAGCCCTGTTTGTTGGGTAATAGGAATCAAATTGCTTCTTTTAGACAACTTGAAACTGCGGATACTCAACAGCACTGTTTGTTTGGTAATAGGAATCAAATTGCTTCTTTTAGACAACTTGAAACTGCGGATACTCGGCAGCTCTGTTTGTTTGGTAATAGGAATCAAATTGCTTCTTTTAGACAACTTGAAACTGCGGATACTCGACAGCCCTGTTTGTTTGGTAATAGGAATCAAATTGCTTCTTTTAGACAACTTGAAACTGCGGATACTCGACAGCCCTGTTTGTTTGGTAATAGGAATCAAATTGCTTCTTTTAGACAACTTGAAACTGCGGATACTCAACAGCCCTGTTTGTTTGGTAATAGGAATCAAATTGCTTCTTTTAGACAACTTGAAACTGCGGACAGCCCTGTTTGTTTGGTAATAGGAATCAAATTGCTTCTTTTAGACAACTTGAAACTGCGGATACTCAACAGCCCTGTTTGTTTGGTAATAGGAATCAAATTGCTTCTTTTAGACAACTTGAAACTGCGGATACTCAACAGCCCTGTTTGTTTGGTAATAGGAATCAAATTGCTTCTTTTAGACAACTTGAAACTGCGGATACTCGACAGCCCTGTTTGTTTGGTAATAGGAATCAAATTGCTTCTTTTAGACAACTTGAAACTGCGGATACTCAACAGCCCTGTTTGTTTGGTAATAGGAATTGCTTCTTTTAGACAACAAACTGCGGATACTGGCAGCTTGTTTGTTAGTAATAGGACAACTTCTTTTAGACAACTTGAAACTGCGGATACTCAACAGCCCTGTTTGTTTGGTAATAGGAATCAAATTGCTTCTTTTAGAAACAACTTGAAACTGCGGATACTCTCGACAGCCCTGTTTGTTTGGTAATAGGAATCAAATTGTTTATTTTAGACAACTTGAAACTGCGGATACTCGACAGCCCTGTTTGTTTGGTAATAGGAATCAAATTGCTTCTTTTAGACAACTTGAAACTGCGGATACTCAACAGCCCTGTTTGTTTGGTAATAGGAATCAAATTGCTTTTTAGACAACTTGAAACTGCGGATACTCGGCAGCCCTGTTTGTTTGGTAATAGGAATCAAATTGTTTCTTTTTAGACAACTTGAAACTGCGGATACTCAACAGCCCTGTGTTTGTTTGGTAATAGGAATCAAATTGCTTCTTTTAGACAACAGCCCTGTTTGTTTGAAACTGCGGATACTCAACAGCCCTGTTTGTTTGGTAATAGGAATCAAATTGCTTCTTTTAGACAATTTGAAACTGCGGATACTCGACAGCCCTGTTTGTTTGGTAATAGGAATCAAATTGCTTCTTTTAGACAACTTGAAACTGCGGATACTCAACAGCCCTGTTTGTTTGGTAATAGGAATCAAATTGCTTGTTTTTAGACAACTTGAAACTGCGGATACTCGACAGCCCTGTTTGTTTGGTAATAGGAATCAAATTGCTTCTTTTAGACAACTTGAAACTGCGGATACTCAACAGCCCTGTTTGTTTGGTAATAGGAATCAAATTGTTTTCTTTTAGACAACTTGAAACTGCGGATACTTCGACAGCCCTGTTTGTTTGGTAATAGGAATCAAATTGCTTCTTTTAGACAACTTGAAACTGCGGATACTCGACAGCCCTGTTTGTTTGGTAATAGGAATCAAATTGCTTCTTTTAGACAACTTGAAACTGCGGATACTCGACAGCCCTGTTTGTTTGGTAATAGGAATCAAATTGCTTCTTTTAGACAACTTGAAACTGCGGATACTCAAACAGCACTGTTTGTTTGGTAATAGAAATCAAATTGCTTATTTTAGACAACTTGAAACTGCGGATACTCAACAGCACTGTTTGTTTAGTAATAGGAATCAAATTGCTTCTTTTAGACAACTTGAAACTGCGGATACTCAACAGCCCTGTTTGTTTGGTAATAGGAATCAAATTGCTTATTTTAGACAACTTGAAACTGCGGATACTCGCCAGCCCTGTTTGTTTGGTAATAGGAATCAAATTGTTTCTTTAGACAACTTGAAACTGCGGATACTCAACAGCCCTGTTTGTTTTTGGAATCAAATTGCTTCTTTTAGACAACTTGAAACTGCGGATAACAGCCCTGTTTGTTTGGTAATAGGAATCAAATTGCTTCTTTTAGACAACTTTGAAACTGCGGATACTCAACAGCCCTGTTTGTTTGGTAATAGGAATCAAATTGCTTCTTTTAGACAACTTGAAACTGCGGATACTCAACAGCCCTGTTTGTTTGGTAATAGGAATCAAATTGCTTCTTTTAGACAACTTGAAACTGCGGATACTGACAGCCCTGTTTGTTTGGTAATAGGAATCAAATTGCTTCTTTTAGACAACTTGAAACTGCGGATACTCAACAGCCCTGTTTGTTTGGTAATAGGAATCAAATTGCTTCTTTTAGACAACTTGAAACTGCGGATACTCAACAGCCCTGTTTGTTTGGTAATAGGAATCAAATTGTTTCTTTTAGACAACTTGAAACTGCGGATACTCGACAGCCCTGTTTGTTTGGTAATGAAAGGAATCAAATTGCTTCTTTTAGACAACTTGAAACTGCGGATACTCGACAGCCCTGTTTGTTTGGTAATAGGAATCAAATTGCTTCTTTTAGACAACTTGAAACTGCGGATACTCAACAGCCCTGTTTGTTTGGTAATAGGAATCAAATTGCGGATTTTTAGACAATTGTTTCTTTTGAAACTTGAAACTGCGGATACTTAACAGCCCTGTTTGTTTGGTAATAGGAATCAAATTGCTTCTTTTAGACAACTTGAAACTGCGGATACTCAACAGCCCTGTTTGTTTGGTAATAGGAATCAAATTGCTTATTTTAGACAACTTGAAACTGCGGATACTCGACAGCCCTGTTTGTTTGGTAATAGGAATCAAATTGCTTCTTTTAGACAACTTGAAACTGCGGATACTCAACAGCCCTGTTTGTTTGGTAATAGGAATCAAATTGCTTCTTTTAGACAACTTGAAACTGCGGATACTCGACAGCCCTGTTTGTTTGGTAATAGGAATCAAATTGTTATTTTAGACAACTTGAAACTGCGGATACTCGACAGCCCTGTTTGTTTGGTAAAGGAATCAAATTGCTTCTTTTAGACAACTTGAAACTGCGGATACTCAACAGCCCTGTTTGTTTGGTAATAGGAATCAAATTGTTTCAAATTGCTTTTTAGACAACTTGAAACTGCGGATACTCAACAGCCCTGTTTGTTTGGTAATAGGAATCAAATTGCTTCTTTTAGACAACTTGAAACTGCGGATACTCGACAGCCCTGTTTGTTTGGTAATAGGAATCAAATTGCTTCTTTTAGACAACTTGAAACTGCGGATACTCGACAGCCCTGTTTGGTAATAGGAATCAAATTGCTTCTTTTAGACAACTTGAAACTGCGGATACTCGACAGCCCTGTTTGTTTGGTAATAGGAATCAAATTGCTTCTTTTAGACAACTTGAAACTGCGGATACTGACAGCCCTGTTTGTTTGGTAATAGGAATCAAATTGCTTCGGCAGCCCTGTTTTTAGACAACTTGAAACTGCGGATACTCGACAGCCCTGTTTGTTTGGTAATAGGAATCAAATTGCTTCTTTTAGACAACTTGAAACTGCGGATACTCAACAGCCCTGTTTGTTTGGTAATAGGAATCAAATTGCTTCTTCTTTTAGACAACAAATGCGGATACTCAACAGCCCTGTTTGTTTGGTAATAGGAAACTTTTAGACAACTTGAAACTGCGGATACTCAACAGCCCTGTTTGTTTGGTAATAGGAATCAAATTGCTTATTTTAGACAACTTGAAACTGCGGATACTCGACAGCCCTGTTTGTTTGGTAATAGGAATCAAATTGCTTCTTTTAGACAACTTGAAACTGCGGATACTCAACAGCCCTGTTTGTTTGGTAATAGGAATCAAATTGCTTCTTTTAGACAACTTGAAACTGCGGATACTCGGCAGCCCTGTTTGTTTGGTAATAGGAATCAAATTGCTTCTTTTAGACAACTTGAAACTGCGGATACTCGACAGCCCTGTTTGTTTGGTAATAGGAATCAAATTGCTTCTTTTAGACAACTTGAAACTGCGGATACTCAACAGCCCTGTTTGTTTGGTAATAGGAATCAAATTGCTTCTTTTAGACAACTTGAAACTGCGGATACTCGGCAGCCCTGTTTGTTTTTGGTAATAGGAATCAAATTGCTGTTTCTTTTAGACAACTTGAAACTGCGGATACTCTTCCAGCCCACAGCCCTGTTTGTTTGGTAATAGGAATTTGCTTCTTTTAGACAACTTGAAACTGCGGATACTCGAAGCCCTGTTTGTTTGGTAATAGGAATCAAATTGTTTCTTTTAGACAACTTGAAACTGCGGATACTCAACAGCCCTGTTTGTTTGGTAATAGGAATCAATTGCTTCTTTTAGAAGAACTTGAAAACTGCGGATACTCGGCAGCCCTGTTTGTTTGGTAATAGGAATCAAATTGTTTCTTTTAGACAACTTTGAAATTTGCGGATACTCACTGTTTGTTTGGTAATAGGAATCAAATTGCTTCTTTTTAGACAACTTGAAACTGCCGGATACTCAGCAGCCCTGTTTGTTTGGTAATAGGAATCAAATTGCTTCTTTTAGACAACTTGAAACTGCGGATACTCGACAGCCCTGTTTGTTTGGTAATAGGAATCAAATTGCTTCTTTTAGACAACTTGAAACTGCGGATACTCAACAGCCCTGTTTGTTTGTTTGGTAATAGGAATCAAATTGCTTCTTTTAGACAACTTGAAACTGCGGATAGCCCTGTTTGTTTTTGGCAGCCCTGTTTGTTTGGTGCAATAGAATCAAATTGCTTAGCAACCTCTGTTTGTTTGCTGTTTGATACTCGACAATGGTAATAGGAATCAAATTGCTTCTTTTAGACAACTTGAAACTGCGGATACTCAACAGCCCTGTTTGTTTGGTAATAGGAATCAAATTGCTTTTTTAGACTTGAAACTGCGGATACTCAACAGCCCTGTTTGTTTGGTAATAGGAATCAAATTGCTTCTTTTAGACAACTTGAAACTGCGGATACTCAACAGCCCTGTTTGTTTGGTAATAGGAATCAAATTGCTTCTTTTAGACAACTTGAAAACTGCGGATACTCGACAGCCCTGTTTGTTTGGTAATAGGAATCAAATTGCTTCTTTTTAGACAACTTGAAACTGCGGATACTCAACAGCCCTGTTTGTTTGGTAATAGGAATCAAATTGTTTCTTTAGACAACTTGAAACTGCGGATACTCAACAGCCCTGTTTGTTTTGGTAATTTTTCTTTAGACAAGGAAACTGCGGATAAAGCCCTGTTTATTTTTAGACAACTTCTTTTAGACAACTTGAAACTGCGGATACTCAACAGCCTGTTTGTTTGGTAATAGGAATAATCAGGAAACTGCTTTTAGGAAACTGCGGATACTCGACAGCCCTGTTTGTTTGGTAATAGGAATCAAATTCTTTTGAACAACTTGACTGCAACTCGCCAGCCATGTTTTGTTTGTAAAACTGCGGAAACTGCGGACAGCCCTGTTTGTTTGGTAATAGGAATCAAATTGCTTCTTTTAGACAACAAACTGCGGATACTCAACAGCCCTGTTTGTTTGGTAATAGGAATCAAATTGCTTCTTTGAACAACTTGAAACTGCGGATACTCGGCAGCCCTGTTTGTTTGGTAATAGGAATCAAATTGCTTCTTTTAGACAACTTGAAACTGCGGATACTCAACACTTCTTTAGACAACTTGAAACTGCGGATACTCAACAGCCCTGTTTGTTTTGGTAATAGGAATCAAATTGCTTCTTTTAGACAACTTGAAACTGCGGATACTCGACAGCCCTGTTTGTTTGGTAATAGGAATGAAACTGCGGATGCTCAACAGCCCTGTTTGTTTTTAGACAACTTTGAAACAACGAAACTGCGGATACTCGACAGCCCTGTTTGTTTGGTAATAGGAATCAAATTGCTTCTTTTAGACAACTTGAAACTGCGGATACTCAACAGCCCTGTTTGTTTGGTAATAGGAATCAAATTGCTTCTTTTAGACAACTTGAAACTGCGGATACTCGACAGCCCTGTTTGTTTGGTAATAGGAATCAAATTGACTTCTGTTTTTTAGACAACTTGAAACTGCGGATACTCAACAGCCCTGTTTGTTTGGTAATAGGAATCAAATTGCTTCTTTTAGACAACTTGAAACTGCGGATACTCAGCAGCTCTGTTTGTTTGGTAATAGAATCAAATTGCTTCTTTTAGACAACTTGAAACTGCGGATACTCGACAGCCCTGTTTGTTTGTAATAGGAATCAAATTGCTTATTTTAGACAACTTGAAACTGCGGATACTCGACAGCCCTGTTTGTTGGGTAATAGAATCAAATTGTTTCTTTTGAACAACTTGAAACTGCGGATACGGCAGCCCTGTTTGTTTGGTAATAGGAATCAAATTGCTTCTTTAGACAACAACTTGAAGCCCTGTTTGTTTGGATACTTTCAACAGCCCTGTTTGTTTGGTAATAGGAATCAAATTGCTTCTTTTAGACAACTTGAAACTGCGGATACTCGGCAGCCCTGTTTGTTTGGTAATAGAATCAATTGCTTCTTTTAGACAACTTGAAACTGCGGATACTCGACAGCCCTGTTTGTTTGGTAATAGGAATCAAATTGTTTCTTTTAACAACTTGAAACTGCGGATACTCGACAGCCCTGTTTGTTTGGTAATAGGAATCAAATTGCTTTTTTAGACAACTTGAAACTGCGGATACTCAACAGCCCTGTTTGTTTGGTAATAGGAATCAAATTGCTTCTTTTAGACAACTTTGCGGAAACTGCGGATACTCGAAGCCCTGTTTGTTTGGTAATAGGAATCAAATTGCTTATTTTAGACAACTTGAAACTGCGGATACTCGACAGCCCTGTTTGTTTGGTAATAGGAATCAAATTGCTTTTTTAGACAACTTTTAGAAAACTGCGGATACTCAACAGCCCTGTTTGTTTGGTAATAGGGAATCAAATTGTTTCTTTAGACAACTTGAAACTGCGGATACTCAACAGCCCTGTTTGTTTGGTAATAGGAATCAAATTGCTTCTTTTAGACAACTTGAAACTGCGGATACTCGACAGCCCTGTTTGTTTGGTAATAGGAATCAAATTGCTTCTTTTAGACAACTTGAAACTGCGGATACTCAACAGCCCGTTTGTTTGGTAATAGGAATCAAATTGTTTTTTTAGACAACTTGAAACTGCGGATACTCAACAGCCCTGTTTGTTTGGTAATAGGAATCAAATTGCTTCTTTTAGACAACTTGAAACTGCGGATACTCGACAGCCCTGTTTGTTTGGTAATAGGAATCAAATTGCTTCTTTTTAGACAACTTGAAACTGCGGATACTCAACACAGCCCTGTTTGTTTGGTAATAGGAATCAAATTGCTTCTTTTAGACAACTTGAAACTGCGGATAGCAGCCTGTTTGTTTGGTAATAGGAATCAAATTGCTTCTTTTAGACAACTTGAAACTGCGGATACTCAACAGCCCTGTTTGTTTGGTAATAGGAATCAAATTGCTTCTTTTAGACAACTTGAAACTGCCTATACTCGGCAGCCCTGTTTGTTTGGTAATAGGAATCAAATTGCTTCTTTTAGACAACTTGAAACTGCGGATACTCAACAGACCTGTTTGTTTGGGAATCAAATTGTTTTCTTTTAGACAACTTGAAACTGCGGATACTCAACAGCCCTGTTTGTTTGGTATTAGGAATCAAATTGTTTCTTTTAGACAACTTGAAACTGCGGATACTCGTTGCAGCCCTGTTTGTTTTTGGTAATAGGAATCAAATTTCTTTTAGACAACTTGAAACTGCGGATACTCAACAGCCCCTGTTTGTTTTTAGGAATCAAATTGTTTCTTTTAGACAACTTGAAACTACGGATACTCAGCAGCCCTGTTTGTTTAAAGGAATCAAATTGCTTCTTTTAGACAACTTGAAACTGCGGATACTCAACAGCCCTGTTTGTTTGGTAATAGGAATCAAATTGCTTCTTTTAGACAACTTGAAACTGCGGATACTCTCAACAACCCTGTTTGTTTGGTAATAGGAATCAAATTGCTTCTTTTTAGACAACTTGAAACTGCGGATACTCGCAGCCCTGTTTGTTTGGTAATAGGAATCAAATTGCTTCTTTTAGACAACTTGAAACTGCGGATACTCGACAGCCCCTGTTTGTTTGGTAATAGAATCAAATTGCTTCTTTTAGACAACTTGAAACTGCGGATAAACAGCCCTGTTTGTTTGGTAATAGGAATCAAATTGCTTCTTTTTTGAAACTGCGGACAAGCCTGTTTTGTTTGAAAATCTGCGGATACTCGACAGCCCTGTTTGTTTGGTAATAGGAATCAAATTGCTTCTTTTAGACAACTTGAAACTGCGGATACTCAACAGCCCTGTTTGTTTGGTAATAGGAATCAAATTGTTTCTTTTAGACAACTTGAAACTGCGGATACTCAACAGCCCTGTTTGTTTGGTAATAGGAATCAAATTGCTTCTTTTGACAACTTGAAACTGCGGATACTCAGCAGCCCTGTTTGTTTGGTAATAGGAATCAAATTGCTTCTTTTTAGGACAACTTGAAACTGCGGATACTCAACAGCCCTGTTTGTTTGGTAATGGGAATCAAATTGCTTCTTTTAGACAACTTGAAACTGCGGATACTCAACAGCCCTGTTTGTTTGGTAATAGGAATCAAATTGCTTCTTTTTTTAGACAACTTGAAACTGCGGATACTCTCGACAGCCCTGTTTGTTTGGTAATAGGAATCAAATTGCTTCTTTTAGACAACTTGAAACTGCGGATACTCAACAGCCCTGTTTGTTTGGTAATAGGAATCAAATTGCTTGCTTTGAACAACGAAACTGCGGATACTCAACAGCCCTGTTTGTTTGGTAATAGAAATCAAATTGCTTATTTTAGACAACTTGAAACTGCGGATACTCAGCAGCCCTGTTTGTTTGGTAATAGGAATCAAATTGCTTCTTTTAGACAACTTGAAACTGCGCCCTGTTTGTTTGGTAATACTCGGCAGCCCTGTTTGTTTGGTAATAGGAATCAAATTGTTCTTTTAGACAACTTGAAACTGCGGATACTCACAGCCCTGTTTGTTTGGTAATAGGAATCAAATTGCTTCTTTTAGACAACTTGAAACTGCGGATACTCGGCAGCCCTGTTTGTTTGGTAATAGGAATCAAATTGCTTCTTTTAGACAACTTGAAACTGCGGATACTCGACAGCCCTGTTTGTTTGGTAATAGGAATCAAATTGCTTCTTTTTTGAAACTGCGGATACTCAACTTGAAATCAAATTGTTTCTTTTGCGGATTCCTGTTTGTTTGGTAATAGGAATTTGCTTCTTTTAGACAACTTGAAACTGCGGATACTCGCCAGCCCTGTTTGTTTGGTAATAGGAATCAAATTGCTTTTGACAACTTGAAACTGGATACTCAGCAGCCCTGTTTGTTTGGTAATAGGAATCAAATTGCTTCTTTTGAACAACAACTTGAAACTGCGGATACTCGAACAGCCCTGTTTGTTTTGGTAATAGGAATCAAATTGCTTCTTTTAGACAACTTGAAACTGCGGATACTCAGCAGCCCTGTTTGTTTGGTAATAGGAATCAAATTGTTTTCTTTTAGACAACTTGAAACTGCGGATACTCGACAGCCCTGTTTGTTTGGTAATAGGAATCAAATTGCTTCTTTTTAGACAACTTGAAACTGCGGATACTCGACAGCCCCTGTTTGTTTGGTAATAGGAATCAAATTGCTTCTTTTTAGACAACTTGAAACTGCGGATACTCAACAGCCCTGTTTGTTTGGTAATAGGAATCAAATTGTTTCTTTTAGACAACTTGAAACTGCGGATACTCAGCAGCCCTGTTTGTTTGGTAATAGGAATCAAATTGCTTCTTTTAGACAACTTGAAACTGCGGATACTCAGCAGCCCTGTTTGTTTGGTAATAGGAATCAAATTGCTTCTTTTAGACAACTTGAAACTGCGGATACTCAACAGCCCTGTTTGTTTGGTAATAGGAATCAAATTGCTTCTTTTAGACAACTTGAAACTGCGGATACTCAAAGCCCTGTTTGTTTGGTAATAGGAATCAAATTGCTTCTTTTAGACAACTTGAAACACGGATACTCGACAGCCCTGTTTGTTTGGTAATAGGAATCAAATTGCTTCTTTTAGACAACTTGAAACTGCGGATACTCGACAAGCCCTGTTTGTTTGGTAATAGGAATCAAATTGCTTCTTTTTAGACAACTTGAAACTGCGGATACTCAACAGCCCTGTTTGTTTGGTAATAGGAATCAAATTGCTTCTTTTAGACAACTTGAAACTGTTTGCGGAATTGCTTCTTTTCAACTTGAAAGCCCTGTTTGTTTGGTAATAGGAATCAAATTGTTTCTTTTTTAGACAACTTGAAACTGCGGATACCTGGCAGCCTGTTTGTTTGGTAATAGAATCAAATTGTTTCTTTTTAGACAACTTGAAACTGCGGATACTGGCAGCCCTGTTTGTTTGGTAATAGGAATCAAATTGTTATTTTAGACAACTTGAAACTGCGGATAAGCCCTGTTTGTTTGTAATAATCAAATTGCTTCTTTTGTTTTTAGACAACTTGAAACTGCGGATACTCAGCAGCCCTGTTTGTTTGGTAATAGAAATCAAATTGTTTCTTTTAGACAACTTGAAACTGCGGATACTCGGCAGCCCTGTTTGTTTGGTAATAGGAATCAAATTGCTTCTTTTAGACAACTTGAAACTGCGGATATCGCCAGCCCTGTTTGTTTGGTAATAGGAATCAAATTGTTTTTTTGACAACTTGAAACTGCGGATACTCGACAGCCCAGTTTGTTTGGTAATAGGAATCAAATTGTTTCTTTTAGACAACTTGAAACTGCGGATACTCAAACAGCCCTGTTTGTTTGGTAATAGGAATCAAATTGCTTATTTTAGACAACTTGAAACTGCGGATACTCCAGCCCTGTTTGTTTAGTAATAGGAATCAAATTGCTTCTTTTAGACAACTTGAAACTGCGGATACTCGGCAGCCCTGTTTGTTTAGTAATAGGAATCAAATTGCTTCTTTTAGACAACTTGAAACTGCGGATACTCGACAGCCCTGTTTGTTTGGTAATAGGAATCAAATTGCTTTTTTTTAGACAACTTGAAACTGCGGATACTCGCCAGCCCTGTTTGTTTTGGTAATAGGAATCAAATTGTTTCTTTTAGACAACTTTGAAACTGCGGATACTCTCAAACAGCCCTGTTTGTTTGGTAATAGGAATCAAATTGCTTCTAGACAACAACTTGAAAACTGCGGATACTCAACAGCCCTGTTTGTTTAGTAATAGGAATCAAATTGCTTCTTTTAGACAACTTGAAACTGCGGATACTCAACAGCCCTGTTTGTTTGGTAATAGGAATCAAATTGCTTCTTTTTAGACAACTTGAAACTGCGGATACTCGCGCAGCCCTGTTTGTTTTGGTAATAGGAATCAAATTGTTTTCTTTTAGACAACTTGAAACTGCGGATACTCAACAGCCCTGTTTGTTTGGTAATAGGAATCAAATTGCTTCTTTTAGACAACTTGAAACTGCGGATACTCGCCAGCCCTGTTTGTTTGGTAATAGGAATAAAATTGTTTTCTTTTAGACAACTTGAAACTGCGGATACTCAACAGCCCTGTTTGTTTGGTAATAGGAATCAAATTGCTTCTTTTAGACAACTTGAAACTGCGGATACTCAGCAGCCCTGTTTGTTTGGTAATAGGAATCAAAAAATTTCTTTTAGACAACTTGAAACTGCGGATACTCAACAGCCCCTGTTTGTTTGGTAATAGGAATCAAATTGCTTCTTTTAGACAACTTGAAACTGCGGATACTCAACAGCCCTGTTTGTTTGGTAATAGGAATCAAATTGCTTCTTTTAGACAACTTGAAACTGCGGATACTCAACAGCCCTGTTTTGTTTGGTAATAGGAATCAAATTGTTTCTTTTAGACAACTTGAAACTGCGGATACTCGGCAGCCCTGTTTGTTTGGTAATAGGAATCAAATTGTTTCTTTTTAGACAACTTGAAACTGCGGATACTGACAGCCCTGTTTGTTTGGTAATAGGGAATCAAATTGCTTCTTTTAGACAACTTGAAACTGCGGACTCGACAGCCCTGTTTGTTTGGTAATAGGAATAAAATTGTTTCTTTTAGACAACTTGAAACTGCGGATACTCGACAGCCCTGTTTGTTTGTAATAGGAATCAAATTGTTTCTTTTAGACAACTTGAAACTGCGGATACTCAGCAGCCCTGTTTGTTTGGTAATAGGAATCAAATTGCTTCTTTTTAGAAACAGCCCTGTTTTGTTTGAAAATCAAATTGCTTATTTTGGAAACTGCGGATGCTCGGCAGCCCTGTTTGTTTAGTAATAGGAATCAAATTGCTTCTTTTAGACAACTTGAAACTGCGGATACTCAGCAGCCCTGTTTGTTTAGTAATAGGAATCAAATTACTTCTTTTTAGACAACTTGAAACTGCGGATACTCAACGGCCCTGTTTGTTTAGTAATGGAATCAAATTGCTTCTTTTAGACAACTTGAAACTGCGGATGCCTCAAAGCCCTGTTTGTTTTAATAGGGAATAAATTGTTCTTTTTTTTTTTTTTTTTTGACAACTTGAAACTGCGGATACTCAACAGCCCTGTTTGTTTGGTAATAGGAATCAAATTGCTTCTTTTAGACAACTTGAAACTGCGGATACTCGACAGCCCTGTTTGTTTGGTAATAGGAATCAAATTGCTTATTTTAGACAACGGAAACTGCGGATACTCAACAGCCCTGTTTGTTTGGTAATAGGAATCAAATTGTTTCTTTTGAACAATTTGAAACTGCGGATACTCAACAGCCCTGTTTGTTTGGTAATAGGAATCAAATTGCTTCTTTTAGACAACTTGAAACTGCGGATACTCGGCACCCTGTTTGTTTGGTGAGGAATCAATTGTTTTCTGAAACTTTGGAAACTCAACAGCCCCGTTTGTTTGGTAATAGGAAGGAATCAAAATTGTTTCTTTTAGACAACGAAACTGCGGATACTCGGCAGCCCTGTTTGTTTGGTAATAGGAATCAAATTGTTTCTTTTAGACAATTGAAACTGCCGGATACTCCAAGGCCCTGTTTGTAATAGAATCAAATTTTTTAGACAACTTGAAACTGAAACGGATACTCAGCAGCCCTCTTTTTTGTTTGGTAATAGGAATCAAATTGTTTCTTTTTAGACAACGAAACTGCGGATACTCGGCAGCCCTGTTTGTTTGGTAATGGGAATCAAATTGTTTCTTTTAGACAACTTGAAACTGCGGATAATCGGCCGCCCTGTTTGTTTGGTAATAGGAATCAAATTTTCTTTTTAGACAACTTGAAACTGCGGATACTCAGCAGCCCTGTTTGTTTGGTAATAGGAATCAAATTGTTTCTTTTAGACAACTTGAAACTGCGGATACTCAGCAGCCCTGTTTTGTTTTAATAATCAAAAAGGAATGAAAATTGCTTTTTTTAGACAACTTGAAACTGCGGATACTCGGCAGCCCTGTTTTGTTTTGGCTAGGAATGCTTTCATTTGAGACAACCCGAAACGGATACTCGCCAGCCCTGTTTGTTTGGTAATAGGAATCAAATTGTTTTCTTTTAGACAACTTGAAACTGCGGATACTCGACAGCCCTGTTTGTTTGGTAATAGGAATCAAATTGTTTCTTTGAGACAACTTGAAACTGCGGATACTCGACAGCCCTGTTTGTTTGGTAATAGGAATCAAATTGCTTCTTTTAGACAACTTGAAAACTGCGGACTCAACAGCCCTGTTTGTTTAGTAATAGGAATCAAATTGCTTCTTATTTTTAGACAACTTGAAACTGCGGATACTGGCAGCCCTGTTTGTTTGGGTAATAGGAATCAAATTGTTCTTTTAGACAACTTGAAACTGCGGATACTCGCCAGCCCCTGTTTGTTTGGTAATAGGAATCAAATGTTTTCTTTTACTCGACAACTTGAAACTGCGGATACTGCGGCAGCCCAGCCCTGTTTGTTTGGTAATAGGAATCAAATTGTTTTCTTTTTAGACAACTTGAAACTGCGGATACTCAACAGCCCTGTTTGTTTGTAATAGGAATCAAATTGCTTCTTTTAGACAACTTGAAACTGCGGATACTCAACCGCCCTGTTTGTTTGGTAATAGGAATCAAATTGTTTCTTTTAGACAACTTGAAACTGCGGATACTCGACAGCCCTGTTTGTTTGGTAATAGGAATCAAATTGCTTCTTTTAGACAACGAAACTGCGGATACTCGGGCCAGCCCTGTTTGTTTGGTAATAGGAATCAAATTGTTTCTTTTAGACAACTTGAAACTGCGGATACTCGACAGCCTCTTTGTTTTGGTAATAGGAATCAAATTGCTTCTTTTAGACAACTTGAAACTGCGGATACTCGGCAGCCCTGTTTGGTTAGGAATCAAATTGTTTCTTTTAGACAAAATCACGGAATTGCTTTCTTTTTAGACAACTTGAAAACTGCGGATACTCGGCAGCCCTGTTTGTTTGTTAATAGGAATCAAATTGTTTCTTTTTAGACAACTTGAAACTGCAGGATACTCGGCAGCCCTGTTTGTTTGGTAATAGGAATCAAATTGCTTCTTTTAGACAACTTGAAACTGCGGATACTCAGCAGCCCTGTTTGTTTATGGAATCAAATTGCTTCTTTTAGGAATCAGGATACTCGCCAGCCCTGTTTTCTTTAGAATAAAACAACAACTTGAAACTGCGGATACTCAGCAGCCCTGTTTTGTTTGGTAATAGGAATCAAATTGTTTCTTTTAGACAACTTGAACTGCGGATACTCAACAGCCCTGTTTGTTTGGTAATAGGAATCAAATTGCTTCTTTTTTAGACAACGAAACTGCGGATACTCGGCAGCCCTGTTTGTTTGGTAATAGGAATCAATTGCCCTTCTTTTAGACAACTTGAAACTGCGGATACTCAACAGCCCTGTTTGTTTGGTAATAGGAATCAAATTGCTTCTTTTTGAACAACTTGAAACTGCGGATACTCAACAGCCTGTTTTGTTTGGTAATAGGAATCAAATTGTTTATTTTAGACAACTTGAAACTGCGGATACTCGACAGCCCTGTTTGTTTGGTAATAGAATCAAATTGCTTCTTTTAGACAACTTTAAACTGGATGCCTCAACAGCCCTGTTTGTTTGGTAATAGGAATAAAATTGCTTCTTTTAGACAACTTGAAACTGCGGATACTCGGCAGCCCTCTGTTTGTTTTGGTAATAGAAATCAAATTGCTTTTTAGACAACTTGAAACTGCGGATACTCCGGCAGCCCTGTTTGTTTGGTAATAGGGAATCAAATTGCTTTTTAGACAACTTGAAACTGCGGATACTCGGCAGCCCTGTTTGTTTGGTAATAGAAATCAAATTGCTTCTTTTAGACAACGAAACTGCGGATACTCAGCAGCCCCTGTTTGTTTGGTAATAGGAATCAAATTGCTTCTTTTTTAACAAGAAAACTGCGGATACTCAACTGCCGGCAGCCCTGTTTGTTTGGTAATAGGAATCAAATTGCTTCTTTTAGACAACTTGAAACTGCGGATACTCAGCAGCCCTGTTTGTTTGGTAATAGGAATCAAATTGCTTCTTTTAGACAACTTGAAACTTTGCGGATACTCAACAGCCCTGTTTGTTTTAGTAATAGGAATCAAATTGCTTCTTTTTAGGACAACTTGAAACTGCTTCGGATACTCATACAGCCCTGTTTGTTTGGTAATAGGAATCAAATTGTTTCTTTTAGACAACTTGAAACTGCGGATACTCGGCAGCCCTGTTTGTTTGGTAATAGGAATCAAATTGCTTCTTTTAGACAACTTGAAACTGAAACTGCGGATACTGGCAGCCCTGTTTGTTTGGTAATAGGAATCAAATTGTTTCTTTTAGACAACTTGAAACTGCGGATACTCAACAGCCCTGTTTGTTTGGTAATAGGAATCAAATTGCTTCTTTTAGACAACGGAAACTGCGGATACTCCGGCAGCCCTGTTTGTTTGGTAATAGGAATCAAATTGTTTCTTTAGACAACTTGAAACTGCGGATACTCAGCAGCCCTGTTTGTTTAGTAATAGGAATCAAATTGCTTCTTTTAGACAACTTGAAACTGCGGATACTCAACAGCCCTGTTTGTTTTGGTAATAGGAATCAAATTGCTTCTTTTAGACAACTTGAAAACTGCGGATACTCGACAGCCCTGTTTGTTTGGTAATAGGAATCAGGTAGTTTGCTTTTTAGACAACTTGAAACTGCGGATACTCAACAGCCCTGTTTGTTTGGTAATAGGAATCAAATTGTTTCTTTTAGACAACTTGAAACTGCGGATACTCAGCAGCCTGTTTGTTTGGTAATAGGAATCAAATTGTTTCTTTTTAGACAACTTGTTTATTAAAACTGCGGATACTCGCCAGCCCTGTTTGTTTGGTAATAGGAATCAAATTGCTTCTTTTAGACAACATGAAACTGCGGATACTCAACAGCCCTGTTTGTTTGGTAATAGGAATCAAATTGTTTCTTTTAGACAACTTGAAACTGCGGATACTCAACAGCCCTGTTTGTTTAGTATGGGAATCAATTGCTTCTTTTAGACAACTTGAAACTGCGGATACTCAGCAGCCCTGTTTGTTTGGTAATAGGAATCAAATTGCTTCTTTTAGACAACTTGAAACTGCGGATACTCAACAGCCCTGTTTGTTTGGTAATAGGAATCAAATTGCTTCTTTTTTAGACAACTTGAAACTGCGGATACTCGCCAGCCCTGTTTGTTTTGGTAATAGGAATCAAATGTTTTCTTTTAGACAACTTGAAACTGCGGATACTCGCCAGCCCTGTTGGTAATAGGAATCAAATTGTTTCTTTTAGACAACTTGAAACTACGGATACTCAGCAGCCCTGTTTGTTTGTTTGGAATAGCTTCTTTTTAGACAATAACGAAACTGCGGAACTCAACAGCCCCTGTTTTGTTTGGTAATAGAATCAATTGCTTCTTTTGAAACTGCGGATACTCAACCGCCCTGTTTGTTTGGTAATAGGAATCAAATTGCTTCTTTTAGACAACTTGAAACTGCGGATACTCAGCAGCCCTGTTTGTTTTAGTAATAGGAATCAAATTGTTTCTTTTAGACAACTTGAAACTGCGGATACTCAACAGCCCTGTTTTGTTTGGTAATAGGAATCAAATTGCTTCTTTTAGACAACTTGAAACTGCGGATACTCTTGACAGCCCTGTTTGTTTGGTAATAGGAATCAAATTAGGAACTTCAAAACTGCGGATACTTGTTTGTTTAGTAATAGGAATCAAACTTTTGAAACTGCGGATACTCGGCAGCCCTGTTTGTTTAGTAATAGGAATCAAATTGCTTCTTTTAGACAACTTGAAACTGCGGATACTCGGCAGCCCTGTTTGTTTGGTAATAGGAATCAAATTGTTTCTTTTTAGACAACTTGAAACTGCGGATACTCGGCAGCCCTGTTTGTTTGGTAATAGAAATCAAATTGCTTCTTTTAGACAACGAAACTGCGGATACTCAGCAGCCCTGTTTGTTTAGTAATAGGATCAATTGCTTCTTTTTGAAAACTTGAAACTGCGGATACTCGGCAGCCCTGTTTGTTTGGTAATAGGAATCAAATTGCTTCTTTTAGACAACTTGAAACTGCGGATACTCAGCAGCCCTGTTTGTTTGGTAATAGGAATCAAATTGCTTCTTTTAGACAACTTGAAAACTGCGGATACTCAGCAGCCCTGTTTGTTTGGTAATAGGAATCAAATTGCTTCTTTTAGACAACTTGAAACTGCGGATACTCAACAGCCCTTTTGTTTTAATAGGAATCAAATTGCTTAATGAAGGGAATCAAACCCTGTTTGTTTTAATAGGAATCAAACTTGAAACTGCGGATACTCAACAGCAGCCCTGTTTGTTTGGTAATAGGAATCAAATTGCTTCTTTTAGACAACTTGAAACTGCGGATACTCGGGCAGCCCTGTTTGTTTGGTAATAGGAATCAAATTGCTTCTTTTAACAACGAAACTGCGGATACTCGACAGCCCTGTTTGTTTGGTAATAGGAATAAAATTGCTTCTTTTAGACAACTTGAAACTGCGGATGCTCGGCAGCCCTGTTTGTTTGGTAATAGAAATCAAATTGCTTCTTTTAGACAACTTGAAACTGCGGATACTCGGCAGCCTGTTTGTTTGTAATAGGAATCAAATTGCTTCTTTTAAACAACTTGAAACTGCGGATACTCAGCAGCCCTGTTTGTTTAGTAATGAAATCAAATTGCTTCTTTTAGACAACTTGAAACTGCGGATACTCGGCAGCCCTGTTTGTTTGGTAATAGGAATCAAATTGCTTCTTTTGTAAACAACTTGAAACTGCGGATACTCAGCAGCCCTGTTTGTTTGGTAATAGGAATCAAATTGCTTCTTTTAGACAACTTGAAACTGCGGATACTCAACCGCCCTGTTTGTTTGGTAATAGAATCAAATTGGACAACTTGAAACTGCGGATACTCAGCAGCCCCTGTTTGTTTGGTAATAGAATCAAATTGTTTCTTTTAGACAACGAAACTGCGGATACTCAACAGCCCTGTTTGTTTGGTAATAGGAATCAAATTGCTTCTTTTAGACAACTTGAAACTGCGGATACTCCGCAGCCCTGTTTGTTTTAGTAATAGGAATCAAATTGCTTCTTTTTTGGGACAACTTGAAACTGGCGGATACTCGGCAGCCCTGTTTGTTTGGTAATAGGAATCAAATTGCTTTTTAGACAACTTGAAACTGCGGATACTCGGCAGCCCTGTTTGTTTGGTAATAGGAATCAAATTGCTTCTTTTAGACAACTTGAAACTGCGGATACTGGCAGCCCTGTTTGTTTGGTAATAGGAATCAAATTGCTTCTTTTAGACAACTTGAAACTGCGGATACTCGGCAGCCCTGTTTGTTTGGTAATAGGAATCAAATTGCTTCTTTTTAGACAACTTGAAACTGCGGATACTCAACAGCCCTGTTTGTTTGGTAATAGGAATCAAATTGCTTCTTTTTAGACAACTTGAAACTGCGGATACTGGCAGCCCTGTTTGTTTGTTCTTTTTAATAGGAATCAAGCCCTGTTTGTTTGGTAATAGGAATGGGGTGTTTCTTTTTGAAACGAAACTGCGGATACTGGCAGCCCTGTTTGTTTGGTAATAGAATCAAATTGTTTCTTTTAGACAACTTGAAACTACGGATACAGCAGCCCTGTTTGTTTGGTACCAAAATCAAATTTTGTTTGGTAACAGGATACTCAAGCCCCTGTTTGTTTATTTTAGACAACTTGAAACAACGGAAACTGCGGCAGCCCTGTTTGTTTGGTAATAGGAATCAAATTGTTTCTTTTTAGACAACTTGAAACTGCGGATACTCGGCAGCCCTATTTGTTTGGTAATTTCTTTAGGAATCAAAGTTTCAAATTCTTTTAGACAACTTGAACTGCGGATACTCGGCAGCCCCTGTTTGTTTAGTAATAGGAATCAAATTGCTTCTTTTAGACAACTTGAAAAACTGCGGATACTGATGCAGCCCTGTTTGTTTGGTAATAGGAATCAAATTGCTTCTTTTAGACAACTTGAAACTGCGGATACTCAGCAGCCCTGTTTGTTTGGTAATAGGAATCAAATTGCTTCTTTTAGACAACTTGAAAGCATGCGGATACTGGCAGCCCTTTTGAACAACTTTGTTTGGTAATAGGAATCAAATTGCTTCTTTTAGACAACTTGAAACTGCGGATACTCGGCAGCCCTGTTTGTTTGGTAATAGGAATCAAATTGCTTCTTTTAGACAACTTGAAACTGCGGATACTCAACAGCCCTGTTTGTTTGGTAATAGGAATCAAATTGTTTCTTTTTTTAGAGCCCTGTTTGTTTGGTAATAGGAATCAAATTGCTTCTTTTAGACAACTTGAAACTGCGGATACTCGGCAGCCCTGTTTGTTTGGTAATAGGAATCAAGTGCTTCTTTTTAGACAACTTGAAACTGCGGATACTCGGCAGCCCTGTTTGTTTGGTAATAGGAATCAAATTGCTTCTTTTAGACAACTTGAAACTGCGGATACTCGGCAGCCCTGTTTGTTTGGTAATAGGAATCAAATTGCTTTTTTAGACAACTTGAAACTGCGGATACTCGGCAGCCCTGTTTGTTTGGTAATAGGAATCAAATTGCTTCTTTTAGACAACTTGAAACTGCGGATACTCAGCAGCCCTGTTTGTTTGGTAATAGGAATCAAATTGCTTCTTTTTTAGACAACTTGAAACTGCGGATACTCGGCAGCCCTGTTTGTTTGGTAATAGGAATCAAATTGCTTCTTTTAGACAACTTGAAACTGCGGATACTCAGCCCTGTTTGTTTGTTAATAGGAATCAAATTTGCTTCAGCCCTGTTTGTTTGGTAATAGGAATCAAATTGCTTCTTTTAGACAACTTGAAACTGCGGATACTGGCAGCCCTGTTTGTTTGGTAATAGGAATCAAATTGCTTCTTTTAGACAACTTGAAACTGCGGATACTCGGCAGCCCTGTTTGTTTAGTAATAGGAATCAAATTGCTTCTTTTAGACAACTTGAAACTGCGGATACTCGGCAGCCCTGTTTGTTTGGTAATAGGAATCAAATTGCTTCTTTTAGACAACTTGAAACTGCGGATACTCAGCCCAGCCCTATTTGCTTCTTTGGACAATAGGAATCATAATTGTTTGTTTTTAGACAACTTGAAACTGCGGATACTCGGCAGCCCTGTTTGTTTGGTAATAGGAATCAAATTGCTTCTTTTTTAGACAACTTGAAACTGCGGATACTCGGCAGCCCTGTTTGTTTGGTAATAGGAATCAAATTGCTTCTTTTAGACAACTTGAAACTGCGGATACTCGGCAGCCCTGTTTGTTTTAATAGGAATCAAATTGCTTCTTTTAGACAACCTGAAACTGCGGAACTCGGCAGCCCTGTTTGTTTGGTAATAGGAATCAAACTTGAAACTGCGGATACTCGGCAGCCCTGTTTGTTTGGTAATAGGAATCAAATTGTTTCTTTTAGACAACTTGAAACTGCGGATACTCGGCAGCCCTGTTTGTTTGGTAATAGGAATCAAATTGTTTCTTCTTTTAGACAACTTGAAACTGCGGATACTCAGCAGCCCTGTTTGTTTGGTAATAGGAATCAAATTATTTCTTTTAGACAACTTGAAACTGCGGATACCCGGCAGCCCTGTTTGTTTGGTAATAGGAATCAAATTGCTTCTTTTAGACGAAACTGCGGATACTGAAACAAATTGCTTCTTTTAGGACTTACCGGCAGCCCTGTTTGTTTGGTAGGAATCAAATTGCTCGGCAGCCCTTCTTTTTAAACAACTTTGGAAACTGCGGATACTCGGCAGCCCTGTTTGTTTGGTAATAGGAATCAAATTGCTTCTTTTAGACAACTTGAAACTGCGGATACTGGCAGCCCTGTTTGTTTGGTAATAAGGAATCAAATTGCTTCTTTTAGACAACTTGAAACTGCGGATACTCGGCAGCCCTGTTTGTTTGGTAATAGGAATCAAATTGCTTCTTTTAGACAACTTGAAACTGCGGATACTCGGCAGCCCTGTTTGTTTGGTAATAGGAATCAAATTGCTTCTTTTTAGACAACTTGAAACTGCGGATACTCTGGCAGCCCTGTTTGTTTGGTAATAGGAATCAAATTGCTTTCTTTTAGACAACTTGAAACTGCGGATACCGGCAGCCCTGTTTGTTTGGTAATAGGAATCAAATTGTTTCTTTTAGACAACTTGAAACTGCGGAGCAGCCCTGTTTGTTTGGTAATAGGAATCAAATTGCTTCTTTAGACAACTTGAAACTGCGGATACTCAACAGCCCTGTTTGTTTGGTAATAGGAATCAAATTGCTTCTTTTAGACAACTTGAAACTGCGGATACTCGGCAGCCCTGTTTGTTTGGTAATAGGAATCAAATTGCTTCTTTTAGACAACTTGAAACTGCGGATACTCGGCAGCCCTGTTTGTTTGGTAATGGAATCAAATTATTTTTTTAGACAACTTGAAACTGCGGATACTCATCAGCCCTGTTTGTTTGGTAATAGGAATCAAATTGCTTCTTTTAGACAACTTGAAACTGCGGATACTCTGCAGCCCTGTTTGTTTGGTAATAGGAATCAAATTGCTTCTTTTTAGACAACTTGAAACTGCGGATACTCAGCAGCCCTGTTTGTTTTACTGGGAATCAAATTGTTTTTTTAGGAACTGCGGATACTCGGCAGCCCTGTTTGTTTTAATAGGAATCAAATTGCTTCTTTTAGACAACTTGAAACTGCGGATACTCAACAGCCCTGTTTGTTTGGTAATAGGAATCAAATTGTTTCTTTTAGACAACTTGAAACTGCGGATACTGGCAGCCCTGTTTGTTTGTAGGAATCAAATTGCGGATTCTTTTAGACAACTTTTGAAACTGAAACTGCGGATACTCGGCAGCCCTGTTTGTTTAGTAATAGGAATCAAATTGTTTTTTAGACAACTTGAAACTGCGGATACTGGCAGCCCTGTTTGTTTGGTAATAGGAATCAAATTGCTTCTTTTAGACAACTTGAAACTGCGGATACTCAGCAGCCCTGTTTGTTTGGTAATAGGAATCAAATTGCTTCTTTTAGACAACTTGAAACTGCGGATACTCGGCAGCCCTGTTTGTTTGGTAATAGGAATCAAATTGCTTTTTTTGAAACTGCGGACAACTGTTTGAAAACTGAATCAAATTGTTTCTTTTAGACAACTTGATACTGGCAGCCCTGTTTGTTTGGTAATAGGAATCAAATTGCTTCTTTTAGACAACTTGAAACTGCGGATACTCAACAGCCCTGTTTGTTTGGTAATAGGAATCAAATTGCTTCTTTTAGACAACTTGAAACTGCGGATACTCGGCAGCAGCCCTGTTTGTTTGGTAATAGGAATCAAATTGCTTCTTTTAGACAACTTGAAACTGCGGATACTCGGCAGCCCTGTTTGTTTGGTAATAGGAATCAAATTGCTTCTTTTAGACAACTTGAAACTGCGGATACTCGGCAGCCCTGTTTGTTTTAGTAATAGGAATCAAATGCTTTTTTGGACAACTTGAAACTGCGGATACTCGGCAGCCCTGTTTGTTTGGTAATAGGAATCAAATTGCTTATTTTTAGACAACTTGAAACTGCGGATACTCAACAGCCCTGTTTGTTTGGTAATAGGAATCAAATTGCTTCTTTTAGACAACTTGAAACTGCGGATACTCAACAGCCCTGTTTGTTTGGTAATAGGAATCAAATTGCTTCTTTTAGACAACTTGAAACTGCGGATACTCGGCAGCCCTGTTTGTTTGGTAATAGGAATCAAATTGCTTCTTTTAGACAACTTGAAACTGCGGATAAGCCCTGTTTGTTTGGTAATAGGAATCAAATTGCTTCTTTTAGACAACTTGAAACTGCGGATACTCAACAGCCCTGTTTGTTTGGTAATAGGAATCAAATTGTTTATTTTAGACAACTTGAAACTGCGGATACTCGGCAGCCCTGTTTGTTTGGTAATAGGAATCAAATTGCTTATTTTAGACAACGAAACTGCGGATACTCGGCAGCCCTGTTTGTTTGGTAATAGGAATCAAATTGCTTCTTTTAGACAACTTGAAACTGCGGATACTCGCCAGCCCTGTTTGTTTTAGTAATAGGAATCAAATTGCTTCTTTTAGACAACTTGAAACTGCGGATACTCGGCAGCCCTGTTTTGTTTGGTAATAGGAATCAAATTTTTTCTTTTAGACAACTTGAAACTGCGGATACTCAACAGCCCTGTTTGTTTGGTAATAGGAATCAAATTGCTTCTTTTAGACAACTTGAAACTGCGGATACTCGACAGCCCAGCCCTGTTTGTTGAAACTGCGGATAAGCCCTGTTTGTTTGTTAATAGGAATCAAATTGCTTCTTTTAGACAACTTGAAACTGCGGATACTCGGCAGCCCTGTTTGTTTGGTAATAGGAATCAAATTGCTTCTTTTAGACAACTTGAAACTGCGGATACTCGGCAGCAGCCCTATTTGTTTTGTTTGGACAATGAAACTGCGGATAATCAAAGCCCTGTTTGTTTTAGGAATCAAATTGCTTCTTTTAGACAACTTGAAACTGCGGATACTCAGCAGCCCTGTTTGTTTGGTAATAGGAATCAAATTGCTTCTTTTAGACAACTTGAAACTGCGGATACTCGGCAGCCCTGTTTGTTTGGTAATAGGAATCAAATTGCTTCTTTTAGACAACTTGAAACTGCGGATACTCGGCAGCCCTGTTTTTTTGGTAATAGGAATCAAATTGTTTCTTTTAGACAACTTGAAACTGCGGATACTCGGCAGCCCTGTTTGTTTGGTAATAGGAATCAAATTCTTCTTTTAGACAACTTGAAACTGCGGATACTCGGCAGCCTGTTTGTTTTTAGAACAAACTTCTTTTGACAACTGCGGATACTCGGCAGCCCTGTTTGTTTGGTAATAGAATCAAATTGCTTCTTTTAGACAACTTGAAACTGCGGATACTCGGCAGCCCTGTTTGTTTGGTAATAGGAATCAAATTGTTTCTTTTAGACAACTTGAAACTGCGGATACTCGGCAGCCCCTGTTTGTTTGGTAATAGGAATCAAATTGCTTCTTTTTAGACAACTTGAAACTGCGGATACTCGACAGCCCTGTTTGTTTGGTAATAGGAATCAAATTGCTTCTTTTAGGAAACTGCGGATATTCGACAGCCCTCTTTGTTTGGTAATAGGAATCAAATTGCTTCTTTTAGACAACTTGAAACTGCGGATACTCGGCAGCCCTGTTTGTTTGGTAATAGGAATCAAATTGCTTCTTTTAGACAACTTGAAACTGCGGATACTCGCCAGCCCTGTTTGTTTGGTAATAGGAATCAAATTGTTTCTTTTAGACAACTTGAAACTGCGGATACTCAACAGCCCTGTTTGTTTGGTAATAGGAATCAAATTGTTTCTTTTTAGACAACTTGAAACTGCGGATACTCAACAGCCCTGTTTGTTGGTAATAGGAATCAAATTGGCTTCTTTTAGACAACTTGAAACTGCGGATACTCAACAGCACTGTTTGTTTGGTAATAGGAATCAAATTGCTTCTTTTTAGACAACTTGAAACTGCGGATACTCGGCAGCCCTGTTTGTTTAGTAATAGGAATCGGAATTGCTTCTTTTAGACAACTTGAAACTGCGGATACTCGGCAGCCCTGTTTGTTTGGTAATAGGAATCAAATTGCTTCTTTTAGACAACTTGAAACTGCGGATACTCGACAGCCCTGTTTGTTTGGTAATAGGAATCAAATTGTTTCTTTTAGACAACTTGAAACTGCGGATACTCAGGCCCTGTTTGTTTGGTAATAGGAATCAAATCAAATTGCTTCTTAGACAACTTGAAACTGCGGATACTCGACAGCCCTGTTTGTTTGGTAATAGGAATCAAATTGTTTCTTTTAGACAACTTGAAACTGCGGATACTCGGCAGCCCTGTTTGTTTGGTAATAGGAATCAAATTGCTTCTTTTAGACAACTTGAAACTGCGGATACTGGCAGCCCTGTTTGTTTAGTAATAGGAATCAAATTGCTTCTTTTAGACAACTTGAAACTGCGGATACTCGGCAGCCCTGTTTGTTTGGTAATAGGAATCAAATTGCTTATTTTAGACAACTTGAAACTGCGGATACTCAGCAGCCCTGTTTGTTTGGTAATAGGAATCAAATTGGGACAACTTGAAACTGCGGAACTCGGCAGCCCTGTTTGTTTGGTAATATAAATCAAATTGCTTCTTTTAGACAACTTGAAACTGCGGATACTCGACAGCCCTGTTTGTTTGGTAATAGGAATCAAATTGCTTCTTTTTCGAAACTGCGGACAACTAATAGGAATCAAATTTTCTTTTAGACAACGAAACTGAACTCGACAGGCCCCTGTTTGTTTGGTAATAGGAATCAAATTGCTTCTTTTAGACAACTTGAAACTGCGGATACTCAACAGCCCTGTTTGTTTGGTAATAGGAATCAAATTGCTTCTTTTAGACAACTTGAAACTGCGGATACTCGACAGCCCTGTTTGTTTGGTAATAGAAATCAAATTGCTTCTTTTAGACAACTTGAAACTGCGAATACTGAACAGCCCTGTTTGTTTGGTAATAGGAATCAAATTGCTTCTTTTAGACAACTTGAAACTGCGGATACTCAACAGCCCTGTTTGTTTGGTAATAAAAGGACAAATCTGCGGAACTCGACAGCCCTGTTTGTTTTAGAAACAATTGCTTCTTTTGAAACTGCGGATACTCGACAGCCCTGTTTGTTTGGTAATAGGAATCAAATTGCTTATTTTTAGACAACGAAACTGCGGATACTCAAAGCCCTGTTTGTTTTGGTAATAGGAATCAAATTGTTTCTTTTAGACAACTTGAAACTGCGGATACTCGCCAGCCCTGTTTGTTTGGTAATAGGAATCAAATTGCTTCTTTTAGACAACTTGAAACTGCGGATACTCAACAGCCCTGTTTGTTTGGTAATAGGAATCAAATTGCTTCTTTTAGACAACTTGAAACCGCGGATACTCGACAGCCCGATTTGTTTGGTAATAGGAATCAAATTGCTTCTTCTACACAACTTGAAACTGAGAATACTCGACAGCCCTGTTTGTTTTGAATCAAATTGCTATTTTGGTGAACTGCGGAATCAACAGCCCTGTTTGTTTGGTAATAGGAAAATTGTTTCTTTTTGACAACTTGATACTCAACAGCCCTGTTTGTTTGGTAACAGAAATCAAACTAGACCAGCGGATACTCGACAGCTTCTATTTGTTTGGTAATAGGAATCAAATTGCTTCGATAAATTGAAACAGGACAGCCCTGTTTGTTTGGTAAAAGTAATCTCAAATTGCTTCTTCTAAACAACTTAAACTGCGGATACTCAACAGCGCACTTGGTTTGGTAATAAGGATCAAATTGCTTCTTCTAGACAACTTGAAACTGCGTATACTAGACAGGCCCGTTTGATTGGTAATAGGAATCAAATTGCTTCTGATTGACAATTTGAACTTGCGTATAATCGACAGGCCCGTTTGTTTGGTAATAGGAATCAAATTGCTGCTTCAAGAGAACAAGAACAAGAACAACAAGAAAGACGGCAAATTAGGAGAAATGCTGATTGTACATGGCACTCCATCATCTCCGCTCTTGTAAGAGTTTTAAAATATTAATTGGCTTATAGAAGTTTTTTTCTTATGATCCACAAAATATAAGAAGAGTAATCCAAAAGTAACAATTTGAGGAATAAAAACATTTCTGAATATTGTGGAGCAAAGGAATGACCAGCAGAATCACCTGGTCTATGTTGCTTAGGAGTCAGAATCAATCTACCAACAATACAAGATCCTCCAGTATTGTTCAAGTATCTATAATCGCCGAAAAATCTAGCAGCAAACACTTCAGAAGAAACATTCCGAAATCAAATTCTGCTCTTCAGATGACAATTTTTGGAGCAGATAAAAATATGACAGACTTTTGCTTCTTAACAACATATAAAATCCAGGGGCAGTGTTAACATTTAATGGGTGGTCTTTCTCCACTCCCCAATGAATCCCATAAATTTGTGCAGATATATTTTATGGATGGTAATCAAGCAGAAGCACAAAAAGATGCACACGTATTTGCAGTGGATTAGATTTGGACATAGTTATTGAGTTGTAGGAAATGTTTCAGCAACACCATAAATATGATGATTCTAAATATGCACTGGAGCACGTGAAAATGATAAAAAGTCATCATCAAAGTAGATAAACCTTTAGATGGCAAACATAAAGGGAAATACAATGCACCTGTCCCAAATGAAATTGCAATTCTAATATTGGATGAACAGCACTATCCCCATGACATTATTTTACAACTAAAAATCGGACATTTGTAGCGTATTTCTCAAACTCAAAGAATCTATGATTCCCTCCAATATCCACTCATATTCTGGAATGGCCAAGATAGATATCATTTCCAGCTATGGCAAAAAAGAAACAGAAACAAGACAAGACACTTGTCAATCAGTAATTTGTAAAAATTTCTTTTCATTTCATGGTGCAAGATAATTTTATTCAAGGCTTGCGTTTGAAAGCAGTGACCAGCCAATTAATGAGAGATATTTATATAAAAATATAAACAGAAAGGTTGCGCTCCATACAAAGAAATAAACGAAAAATAAATAAGAGATGATTTTATACACCTTCCAGATTTCATGCATTCTGATTGTGACTAGAAGAATATTGAACAGCAAATCATTTTACCTTCAATCTATAAAAGAGGACGCCGATGCACCAACAAACTTAGGATGGTATGCCTTATATTAGAAAGTTTGGACAAGCAAACCTTTTTCTTACATTTAACTGCAATTCAATTTTAAAATGAAGCTAATGATCGCCAGGATGTAATTGCTGGAGTTTTCCATGAAAGGCAAGAGAAAATCTTCTGGCTTCTCAAAGAAGGAAGGATCTTTGTTGATCGTAATGCCTGAATGAGAGCGATTGAATGGCAAAAGAGAGAAATTCCTCACTCTCACACCCTGATTTGTTGCAAACTAAAAATTAGAGATGAAGATATTGATAAAATTATTTCCGCTGAACTGCCTGATAAAGATGATAATTCAGAGCCCTGCTGTATGCACGATAAATATTGCATTTAAAGATATCAAAAGTCTTATCTTCAGGAAACTCAGACTGACAATGATGGATATTCCTGCTGCTGCAGACATAAACTAGAATATGGATGCAAATAAACAACTTTTAAAGTTCAACGACAGGACATTACCTTGAACTATCAATGGTTAGTATCATATAATAGTTTATGTAAAATTCTAAAGAGTCCTATTAAGGTGGAGTAATGCAACTCTGTGAAAGATATCAAATACCTTACAGAATATGTCAACAAGGGTAGTGACATGGCTACTTTTTCTATTGGCTATGAAAGTGAGCGAGCTGAATTAAAACTTTATCAGACAAGACGTTACATTTTGAGTAATGAAGTTGTTTGGAGGATCTATAGATTTGACATACACTAACGATATTCAGCAGAGTTAAACCTAGCTGTGCAACTAGAAAATGGTCTGAGAGTATACATCCCTGAGAATACAACTCATAATTTAGCACAGACAACCCCCCGAGAATATCCTAATTGCCTTTTTCAAACTCGGCTAAATGAAGTTATTAAAAGATCTCTCATGTACATAGAGGTTCCAACCTATTATACCTGGACTAAACTATAAGAATAAGTTTGACGAAAGCTGGGACAAACTTTTCAAGGGCATGAAATCAAGTCATCTAATGGTATTGGGCGTGATTATACTGTCCACCCCAAAAATAAGGAGTGTTTTTATCTGCAGTTACTTCTCCACACTATTCAATGACCAACATTATTTTCGGATCTCCGGTGCTTTCAAGGTAGAGAGTCTACAGAACACCAAGAATCCATATGAATTTTTAAAATTGACGAACACTGGAAAATCCTCTTGAAGAAGCCAGTAGGAGTAGCCAGTCAGATAAGACAATTTTTTGAAATTATGCTCACCTCCTGTGAGATTAATCAACCTCACCCTCTTTTAGATCAAAAAACAACGTTTGAGGACATCACAATCTTTTGGAAAAAAGGGAGACCTCCAGTCATATCTTTGAGAAATCTAGAACTCTGGCTCTTTACAATTGAATAAGATTGATTATCAAGACATTCAATCAACATGTTATTGAACATTGCAATAAAAACTAATATGATTTTATTTATTCCGAGCAACGTATCCTAGCTACTCATAAATCAATAAAAGATTTAACACAAAATATCTAAAATATGGAATTTAGTCTACAGCCTTGGAGAAATTAAGTAAAGGTTTATATGAATGCAAAATATATTTTTTTACAAAACAACACACTCAATGTATTAGAATTACTTAATGAGTCTGGCGATTATTACAATTTTAAAAATGCTGCTTTGATTAAAAGAGAAAACCCATTTACAAAGGTGGAAATGTATAGAAAATTTAATGTTCGCTAATTCTGACACGGTAAACTTGCATTCAGATTCTTAAACCTTCTTGGGAGATGTTCTGTTCCCACGGTGTGTGAGATAATTAAAAAAAATAACAACAAAAACCAAACCGAAATCGTAGGGAAAATGAATGACATTGACGAAAAAATTAAAACTTAAACATTTTAAAGATAAAAAAAAATGGATTTAGCGTTTCCACATCTCCAGCACTACGCATGATTATAACCGACTGTTAAGTTTATATCCCAGCCTCCCCCCATTGCATATATGAGAAGATTACGTTAGTCCGATGAAGGTTTTTAGAGAACGAAATACGTTACACGGGAATATTTAATGTTATCATTCAGTTGCCTAACAGCTTTCTGATATAGAGAAATTTAATTATCATTATTATATTCTCTCTCTCTCTCTCTCTGTCTCTCTACATTTCTATATATATATATATATATATATATATATATATACTCTAAGAAATCCTCAGGCAATTTTTTCAAACGTCCTTTATAAATATCGTATTTCCAAAAACATTAATAATGATTTTTCTGGATCCAAAGAAAATTTTGAACAAGAAATCCAGTTTTAAGTCCTTGTATACGTATTAAAACATTCGTCTTAGGCACATATGAGACTGGATAAAAGAAAATTTCATTTACCCTACCCACTCCCACCACAGATAAATTTATGATACCCTTGATTTTCTTGCTTATCATTTGATAAAAAACACCTGATGATACCGTAAGGCTGAAACCGAGGTATTCAACTGATCTCCTGATTTTTAAAGTTAAAATCTATACATGTTATTTTTAATTCTATACTATTATTTTTTCAAACTTTTTAATATTACTGTTTCCTAGTCTGATTCAACTCTGATCATTAACCTTAGATATATATATATATATATATATATATATATATGTGTGTGTGTGTGTGTGTGTGTGAACATTGAAGTCAACACTTAGAGGCGACAGGCTGTTTCATGCTAAACGCAATCGCCAGGCCAATATTTAACAGTCCCCCAATGAGGAATGTATGTGGAACAAGGCCGAGTTTAACGTGGGTTTCTGCGAGCCCGTAGGCTTGGACAAATAATAAACCCTTAGAATCCGCATAGATCTGTCTACCTTCGTCCGGGTTCCTCTCTGCCAAAGCAGAGAGTTCGACAGAAGTCGCACACATCAGAGACTCCGTGTCGACTGCCTCAACGCAATCGTCAGGCCACGATATTTATTACTGAATATTACAGTAAATGTGGCACAAGGCCGAAAAAAGTGGGAGAAAAGAGAAGGTCATCATCTGTCTTAATTTATAACTTAGCTAGCCACAACCACTGACCCAATCATACAAAACAATAATCCTATCACCAAAACAAGACATTCATACTTGCCTTTCTTACTGCATCCACCAAAATACCTCATTGTCTCAATGAAAGTCCTAAATAGATCCCATATGTACAAATCGTTGCCTGAGAGTGGAGGGGAATAAAATCAACAAGCTAAAAACATTCCAATGATATATATACAATATGGTTATAAACTATTTACAAGAAACTAAACAAAATAAATAGTAATAAAACACCCCACAAACCTTAAATGTGGCAGAAAAATTAGTTAACTAGACGAAATCGATAGCTTTCATCCATCTCAAGCACACGCACAGACATGCACTCATTCTGACACAACAACAAATACGAAAAAACACGGACGCGAAACGAAAGGCGCCCCGCATCCACAAGAGAACTGAAATCATTGACCACCTAACGAGGGAGGGGATGGGGAGTTGAACTAAAGGAAGAAAAAAAAGGGGGGGTCAGAAATAAAAGGGTCCAATGAGCAAACACACCCTAGCTAAGTTTACTGGAAAAGAAAAGAAAAACTAAAGAATAAAAAAACTTCTATCCTAAATCCAGGGATGGGTTACCTATGTTTAAACCAGGAAAACAATATCCTGATGCCTAACCGGCATCAAAATGCCACTCCAGGTCAGCCCCTTTTATTCGGTACATACGGGCAAGATTCACCCACCATTTGCCAAATTCTGCTGAGGTGAGACGCCGCCTTTCCGTCCTGATCCTGACATTAAGCTGATGCTTAAAGAACAAGATCAGTTGGGAAGAAGGGAATTTCTCGCCCTCATAGAATTCCTTCTGACGAGTCGGACCTCAAGCCCCGGGCATTTATACTTGCTAACCAGAGTGCCATAATGAAAACAGATACGGTTTTACTACTGGTTTAAACATGGTCGGGGTAAGGATACCAACAGCCTCTACCATATACCTATGGCCCATCTCAGTCCTGATGGAGCCGTCTTGGGAGATTCCGCCGATATCCCAGGGGAAAGTCAGTTTTAGGGCTCTATACAGGGAGGGGTGAACTAAAACTGCGACCCTCCCTACACAAAATTGTTTTAATGATTTCAACTCTTGATTTTGTACAATGGAAATTGGCATGGTCATCTTGTAAGACATGATGGCCTCGTCCAACATCGCCCATATTTCACGTTTCTAATGACTGTTAGAACCCTTTGTGCCAGAGGGAAATTTTGTGGTACTTCCACATCCAGGTCTGCAAACTGCTTAATTGATAGGAGGTAGAGTAAGTCCTTTATACGGTTGCCATAATCACTGGTCCTTTCCGCCTGAGCCGGGGAGATGCGGCAAACATCCTCTCCCAAATTGTAAATTGGCTTTTTTGACTTCTTGCCTTTTCGCTCCCGAGTGGGGCTTCTGTTGCGTTTGGCAGAGGGTGGTGGCATTTCTGCTTTTTCACGGGGGAAGGACTGGGAGTGTGCAGAGGGGCGTGGGAGGGTCTTTTTTTAATAGGGGAAGGACTGGGGGTGTGGAGAGAGGTATAGAAAGCTCTGTGTCTATAAGGGCTGGGATCTCCACTGAGAGGAAGGGATTTGGATGGTGATGTCAAGTGGGAAGGTCTTTTTCTAGGTGAAGGGGTGGGCCGAGCAGAGGACGTTGAAGGAAAAGGGTCTAGTTGTTTCTTTTTGGTTATCTAATTTCTTCTTAAGTTCTTTTGATTTTTCCGTTTTCTCAAAACCAGTGTCAAATTTTCGTTGCAGCGAAAGTTTGTTTCAGGCTTATGCATGAGTGTTGTCGCTGGATGTTGATTTCAATGTCCACTTTTGTATTTATACAAGGTTTGTACCTGATAATGAACCCTTTGAGCTATATATACCTAGATAGGTAGTGTTGGAAGGACTTAATATATTTAGAATCTAGTACCATCACATGCAAATCTGTATGAGTTTTCCTCAATACGGAGAAGATTTATTAATTAAAAGAATGGACACTCTGATTGCTTTTTAACAAATATCCAGCTATCGCTAGACCAGATGTATTGACTCACCTGTATAAATTATCAAATTCCCTTTCCGGTTATTGGCTGGTACATATTGATTTACGATTACTCTCCACCTATGACCAGTTCTATCCATATCTAAAACAAAGGTAATCTACAGACACTTATAGCAACCAGTGCTTCAAATATATGCAGTACATGTAAAATTGTATTGTAGTCAGTTATATAGGGTGCGATGGGTAAATTGTTGCCATTTCATATGTTTAAATCGAGCATGCACGTTTTTGTTTTATTTTGTCGACTGCAAGGTATAGGAGGCACAGTTTGGCACTGTCAGTGAGAAAAAGAGCAACATGACACAATTTTATTTTGTTGTTATACTGCGTACAGGAATTTATGTCTTAGGACATTGTAATTATGTAAAATCAATCTAGAAAAGATAAAGTATTGTTTGTTCCTGTTTGGTAATTAAATTATATCGTGTATTTCACTTCCTTTAGTTTATGTAAACGTCATGTAAATTGATTTCGCGGAGATATAACAATAGTGCTTCATCAGTATATCGGAAATATGTTTCTTGTGTAAGCAAAGTGTTATAGCAAGAACCGAATTCAGTAAATTCTAAGAATATGCATGCCAATACATCACTTAGAGGCAATCCCACTGGTAATCAAAATTTTTATTTATGAAAATTATTTTTACAGGAGAAGTAGCTTTGATTTGGTGATGAGTTGGCTTATTTTTATGATTTTAGCCATCGGTAGGGAGATGTTTATTTGTTTTTATTATATTAAATGTTTTAAAAAGTGCTAATCATTTATTAACAGGAACGCTGCTATAAATGCATTTAACATATAAACTAGCCATGAATTTGTCAGTCATATTTACTTTTCTTTGTATTCTTGGGTGATATTCTGTTTGATTATAACATGATTTATTTTTCAAAATAAACAGTTTTCTAAATACGTTATTAAATTTCAGTAATTATTTTGTGTTCATATATTTTCTCATATGTGTAGGTATTGTTGGGTACAAAATTACTTTTATCATTGTATGTGTTTCTAGTCATGATATAAAAATCCGACTGCGCTTTTTCCGAAGGAGTGATGTCAATTTCCTTATTATTTATACTTCTTAAAGCATTTATATGTCTCTGTTATTGAGTTCTTTCATTGTTCCTTACTAGAGTGGCAGCAGCTGAATTAAGTCTTTAGTGAATTATGTGTAGTTGTATCTATGTTTTTAATTATTAAATGTCGTAGGTCTCCTATTATGTGAGGAAAAAAATCCACTTTTATATAGATTTCCCTAAAATTGCTCGATATATAAAAATGTATATATTATTTTCTCATATATTACATATATTCATATGTGTGTGAGTTCATATATATATATATATATATATATATATATATGTGTGTGTGTGTGTGTGTGTGCGTGTGTGCGATTGTGTGTGTATTTGGGTGCGTGTGTGCGCGTGCGTGTGTGTGTAGATGCGTGATGGAGATGTCAACATTGTTAATTCATCAGAATCACAAGTGAAAAACAATATATGTAGTATTCCTCGTCAACGTTTGACATTTGAACTCAGATAAAAAGACATGGTTTTGAAATTCTGATTTTGGCAGTCCTTCTCCAATTTAAATATTGTCGCAACACAAAATTAGTTACTTCTATTTTAATTCAATTTAAATTTAGTCACCGCAGGAAAGCATTTTTTCCACTTAGGAAAACATATTTTAAGAGCAAAAATATCTGGTCAACGTGAAGCCGATCGAAACCCATTTTTATTTCTTATCTTTACGCGAGAAAAGGTTGAGTGGAAATAATTTTAATTAAAACAGTTTATGGTAATTGTTAATCATGTAGCTATTTTATCCTGAAGAAGTTTAATCTGTTCCTTCCGTTAAGCCATGATGGGAATTTCTTTTTTTTCTTCATCGGCGAAATGAGTGCCTCACTGAAAACTGTAGCTGAAGAACAAGCTTTTTTTTCTTTGCCTTGTAGAAAGGAAAGAAATTGAGAAAGGGTTTCGGCCTTGAAGTGAAATTGCAAATTCCTGGGGGGGACATGAGCGTCTTTTTTTTTCTTTTGAGAGTCAAGAAAATAAATCGATCTCGAAGAAGAAAGAAAGGAACGGAAGAATTAATCAATCATTTAACTAAATGAGATTAAATAAGAAAAGATAGGCTGTCGAAATTTAGAGGAAGCCAGGGAAAATAAAATTGAAGGAGAAAAAGAAATTGAAACCTGATCCGAAGTAAAAGTAAAAAAGCGGACACTTTGTTGAAAAGATAGTGAAACTGTGGAATCAATTTGCGCAACCCTTAAAAGAAAGGTCACTGTTGATGACCAAAGAGGTTCTAAGGAGAAAGAACGGAAGAGGGAAAATATTAAAAAAGAAAGAGAAATATAGTTTGAGAATTATGAAATAAAATTGAATCCTAAATAAATGAGGGATTCAGAAAGAGTTAAAAATACAAGAAAATGTCCGGAAAATGTGGTGAAAAATGACTGAAAATGTAGGAATATTAAAGGATATCAACAGAAAATGAACGATAAAACGAAGAAGGAAAATAATCAGATGAGAAAAGAAAGGTACAACGTTAAAGAGGAATGAATAAGCGACAAAGCAATTTGGAATAAAGAATAATAGAAAGCGTCAACGGAAAATAAAGTAAAAAAAAAGAATATTGATGAGAAAAAAAGATAAATGATAAAATGAAAGAGGAAAGAATGATTGAATAGAAGGAGAAGGTCAAATAGAAGAAAAGAGGAAAATAAGAAAGTGGATCTAAACAGAAATGAAATCCAGAAGGATATAGACAATCAAGAACAGACGAGGAGAAAATGAAGGGGATAGAAAGTTAGAAGTAGAAAAGCAAAAAAAAAGACATGAGGAAAAGAAAATGTAATGCAGTAGGGAGAGGAAATGGAAGATTAAAAGTGAGAAAATTTGAGACGGAAGGAAAAGAAGGAAAGCAAGACGTTGAAAGAAATAGATTAAAGATATTTGTAGTGAGAAAAAGAACGAAGAATAATGTAACGCTAGACGTTGAGATGAAGAAGAACAGTTTTGGAGGAAGCGTTTTTGTCCAAACGAAATGCAGCAATCATGTTGATTGAATTGATTTATCTTTGATGATAAGCATTTTTAAAAATGAAAAGAAAGACAATATTCAATAAAAGGATAATTTTTGTGATTATTTTGTAAATAGTTTTTTAAGATATACCTTTTAGTATACACTTAAAAAATCTGTGAAAATAATCACAAAAAATATATTTTTATTGAATATTGTTTTTCTTTTCTTTTTTCGCCTTTTTAACAGAGAATTCTTTATTTAGTTATTTCAGCCTATTTAAACAAAAGTATTTGTACCTCAGGGAAAACGAATCAAAGATGAAAAAGTCAACTGAAAAATTCCATTCCGTATATACACATAGATACACAGAAACACAAGTGTAGATGTGTTTGTGTTTAAAAGTAAATAATTAAAAATAAATTTTCGAAGGAAAAGAAAAATATTTAGTCTTTTCCAAAACAAAACAAGGCTGTCTTGAATCCCGTTCAAATAAAATAAAGCAAATAAAATGTCATTCGCTTCAGAGAGGATTTTCAAATTTTTACAAGATACAATAACGAGAAAAGAAATCTGATAAAATTGTTGAATGTGATTTCAAGAATCATGTTGAAGTCTTGGTTAAGAAAGCAAAAGATGATGAATATTTAACTCTTTAAAGTTTGTTCACGACTGTAAACTAATGTCGACTGTTTACTTACTCAATCAGAAATACCAGAATATATATATATATATATATATATATATATTAAGCTCATTTTATGCATAACATTATTTTTTTGAGGTATTGACTAAACATTTCCATGCAGTTCGAAGACACTGAATTTACTCTTACAAACAATTTGTAATCTACTCATCCCTTTTATAGATAGAGAAAAATAAAAATAATTTACATTTTCGTGTATAAAGCCTGCAAAATAAATTTGTAAGCTAAAGAAAAAACAAAATATTTTACTTGAAAATATCTAAATGATCTCAAAATAATCCATAGCAAAATTTAGTTTTAAATCGCATAATACATTATTTTCAGCATCATCTTTCATAAATGGAACATTGTATTGGTAATAATTACTATTGATTAATTTCTTGGGAGGAAAATGTGTTTATGTTTCGAAGTAGATGGAAATTGTTACTCTTTGCTTTACGTCGGCTGTATAAACAAGCTAAGGATTTTAGGGGACAGTAATTATTATGAAAATCGTGGTATAATATCTATGCAAATAAACATTACACGTAAAAAAAGTTTGTGTACATATATTTTCAAAGAGTATTAGAATGAAAAGAAGTGATGTCGCAAGAGTAAAATTTGAATATAATTATTGTTTGTGTACGGCATGTTGAATATTAAGGACCCAAATCATATTCCCAAGGAATTATTCTTATTCTGTATAAGGAAAATTCCTGATAATGTTATTAAAATAGAAAAAAAAAATCAAATCATTTTTAGCAAATACACCCTTTGAAACATTCCCTAAATTGAATATGTATCTATATTTTTTCCATATCCATGTTATATAAAAGATGATCACATAATTTTAAGTTTTAATTTCCTAAACTCACCAGCTCAATATTAAATGAAACTAATGTAAAATATAAAGAAATTATTTGATCATACTCCAATGTACACAAACTTTAGGATATTAGAATTTGTATTCCTGTCTTGTATTTGAGATCAAGCACTGTCAATTTTGCAATATACTTGTTTACGAAATTCGAAAAGCAAAACCAATACATTATTGCTCAAATGGAAATTCATATATTTTTTTATTTTTATTTATGCGTTTCACCCCAAGCAAGGCAAGAAGCCATTAGGACACAAGGCGTTACAGAAGGAGGAAGAGCAGATTGGAGTGATAGAGGAAAGGATGAGAAGAAGGATAGTGGATAGATCAAGGCAACTGGAGATGTCGACTGACATTACATTTGAATAGTTGGAGATTATAGCTCTAAGGGAAACACGAATAGGGAAGGGAGTTCCACAGGCGAGAGGTGCGAGATATGAAGCTAGTGTAGTATAAGAGACGGCTACATTTAATAGTTCTAACAGCGAAAGGGTGAGAGCGAGATGCCAGCCTCGTAGGGCGCTTGAATCCATGAAGTCTGGGAACCAGCGAATGTAGCTCCTCGGAGAAATTACCATGAAAGTATTTGTCAAAAAGACAGAGAGAGGTGACGGCGTGTCTGTGAAACAGCGACTGTAGACGAGATGCCATAACAGGGACAATTATATTGCATATATATATATATATATATATATATATATATAGGCTATATATATCAAAGTTGACCACTCTTAATCTTTATATTTAACAAGAAAAAATATGGAAAAACTAAATTTCGGAATTTCTCTGAAGAACATTTCTAATAGCAACAAAAGGAATTACTTCGTTATACTAATGCAAAAAAACAAATGAACTCATACGAAGGATGAAATGGAAAGCATATTATTTCGTTCAGCGAAATGAGTTACCAAAACGAAAATGAAGTTTATAGTTTTAACAGTGAAAAAGCAGCACCGTTCATTCATAGTTTATCTGGTTTTCAAAATGACTTATTGGAAATAATAAATAACTTTCCATGAAAAGAAACGCTATTTCCAACAACGACTGGGCAAAATAGTGAAAAACATTAACGCAACATATGAAATCAGACAAAACGGGGAATTTCTATAAAATAGCAGCGAAGTACGACAACAATCTAATAAATAAGGATTTACATAAGAACTATAAAAAAGCAAATGATAATTACCTCAACATAGTGGAAAACATTACTATCAGTAGTAAAAAAATGACAGACAGACTGAAGATTATTGATAAAGTAGGTAAAGGTACCGAAAAAGTGTGCTTTATTATAAAAGACCACAAACCAGATTTTGAAGCTAATCCAATCTACAAGGTTAATAAACCCAACAACACCTGAGATCGGCAAAATAAGTAAACAAATCATTGAATGTGTTAATCAACAAACTAAAGAAAACATAGGATTGAAACTTTGGATTAATACCAAACAAGTAACAAACTGCTTTACAAAAATCAAAGATAAAACAGACAGTACGCTAATATAGTTTGATATTGAAAATTACTATCAATCAATATCAAAAGAATTGTTCATGAATGCGTTGGACTTTGCTACCCAGTACACGGACGTAATAGAAGAAGAAAAGAGCATTATTATAAATGCGGAAAAATCAGTACTGATACATAAAGGTAAGCAATTGATTTACGGCCATTTTGCCATTACAATGCGATCCATAGACTTGGCTGAGTCTTCTGATCTTATAGGTATTTTTATATTATACAATCTCACAGCATATCATGAAATTAATATAACTGACATTGGATTATACAGAGACGATGAACTTATGGTTATAAAGAACCCTACGAACTTTAAAATCGATAAAATTAGAAAGATATTATATAGAGAATTTAAATACCTGAAGTTAAAATTACTGTAAGCACTAAATTGAAAAAGGTGAACTTCTTTGATATAACATTAGATTTAATGAAAAATGTATAAATACCTTATAAAAAAAAACAATAATAATCTTTTGTATATACATGCCAAATCTAATCACCCGCGATATATAATTAGGCATATACCTTTATCTATCAAAAAGAGAATAAGTAAAAATTCAGCAAATGAGAAGATTTTTTATGATAATATTAATTTCTATAATAAAGCTCTAAAAGATAGTGGCTACATTAATAATGAAAATGGAAAGCATTGAAAAAACAGAAGTAGAAAAATAATTTGGTATACACCTCCATACAACCAAATAGTAAAGAACAAATTAGGACAAAAATTCCTGGCATTAATCGCTAAACATTTTCCTAAGGATGGTAAACTCAGTACAATTTTCAATAAAAAGTACCCTAAAATTAAGTTACAGTTGTACTGAAAACTTAGAAAAAATTGTTAAGAAACGTAATGCTAATATTCTGAATAAAGACCAATACCAAAGAAATTTAGACAGTATAATAATAAAAAGAGATGAAGATAAACAAAAAAGTATGTAACTGCAGAAATCCCCATAATTGTCCTCTTAATAATAAATGTCGCACTGAATCATTTGTATACCAATGCAATATCACATCTAGTGAGGATCCAGACAACGTAAAAGTCTACAATGGATGCACAAGACATGAGTTCAAAAACGGTTTAATCGACATCAAACTTCTTTAGAATAAATAAATACCGAAATCAAACGTCCCTATCGAAATATTTCTGGCACTTAAAATAAACCAATATAACACCTACTGTGAAATGGAAATTAATAAGAAAAGCTAGAATGTGTAGGTCATTAAATGACCCATGTCATTTGTGCATACATGAGAAACTATATATTAATAGGTTTATAAAAAATTAAAAAAATACTTAATCAAAGAAATGAAATAGCTATTCTTTGCCACTATTTTCAAAAATATTCCTTAAATAATGTTTAAATAAAAAAAATAAATAAAAACCAATTGATGAAATACATACATATTTATATCTGCTATGTAAATAATAATTTTTAAATAATTTAAGTAATTGTGTTATAATTATTTGTTTTAAAACAAGTATAGTCTATTAGTAATTAAAATTAAGAATAATATTTTAAAATTGTAGTTAAATACGACGTATTCATATACAAACAAGCCTTTTAGAAATGTTTTTATGTGTACAAGTACACTTTAACGGCGAAACAAAAGACCAGGCAGCATGCGTTTTCATCGTACGTTTGAAAAGGCACCCCCTACCGTATATTGACAACCGCTTTTCGATAGTAACTCATAATTTTTTATACAATAGCTGTCAGTGAAAAAGAATAACCTACCACCCCTTGTTAAAATGTTTGGATTTCCCCATATCCGGAGAAACTAATATTATGAATGTATGTGCTTATAATCCTCAATAAATTTCAAAATAAGTTATGCCAAAATTTGCTAGAAATTGAAGCAGAACTTAGGACTTTAATTTAATTTAATTCTATAATTGAATTTGAAGTTTTTAGCTTCTGTTTTTGAAACATGGTGATTCCTGTGTAGTGATGGAACCATATTTTTTATATATATATATATATATATATATATATATATATATATATATATATATATATATATAATTTCCTTGATAATTTATCTATTTTTGCCTAATCTATCTTGCCAGTTAATGTAATCTTAGGGCTGGTGGATTTTAAATTTAGGCAACAACCTCCTTAAAAAATGGACGTTATGTACAAGCAGATGAAATATTTTCAGCATCCCAGCTTATTAAAAATTAATTAAACCAAAGAAGGTATAAAACTTATTAATTAGTAAATACAGAGGATGACCCCCACCCCAATCTTTTGGTCTATATCATTGACAGATATTTAACTTAGACAGATATTTATTAAGCTAAGTACAGTAGAAAATGCATGGAGAAAAATAGAAGCTAAAATATTTTTGTTCGAAAATGATACTATTAACTTCTCTCATTTTTGACAACTTTTAAATGCGATTATTATGTATAGATTAAATCAGTTCTGTCATAATAATTGTACAGCGGATCACGCACTTTCTTTTGTCATCAACTGTATTATGTGAGAGACAAGTCATTTCGTCAATTTATTTGGCGAGAAAAGGGGTTGCAAAGACAAATGGATTTATACATTTCGTAAAATCATAAGTTTATGGCTTTAACAAATTAAACAGAAATTTGAACACGTTTTCCTTTAACTACTGTCTCTTTGATGTGTGTGTGCGAAAAATTGAAAATTATCATTGTAAATCCTGTAAATGTTGACCTTGTTTTAGCTAAAATGCTAATCATTGACGCTAGTTGGTAATCATTAACTACTATGAATATAGAATTTATCTATAGCATTCGCCTGAGAAACGAATAAGAAATAAAAAGGAAATGCTAAAAATGACCGTTCATGACTTACCAAGTTTTCTCTGCTAATTGCCTCTTTTATCCTTGTCGAAATAACACAAACCAATTAAATAAATACGTCGCCTAACTGGCCATCGTCACTTGTCTTTAATCCGTGAAACGTGTCGTCATCATCCTTGATCACTCCCTATCTTCAAAGGATTGAAAAATTCCAGACACGATCCCAAGTCATTGGAGGTTAAAATCGGTTTTCTACCATTTTTGTTTTTTTTTTGGTGTTTACCCACATCGACATCATTGCTCTCTCATGTCGTAATATATCTCACCTTTTTCCTTGTTGTTGTGCATCTGCATCTATTGAAGATAAGTTTGGGTCACCGAAGGTGAAAATCGGTGAGAAACTGAGAAATATCCCTGTTACTATCCTTTGTCATGTGAAGCTGTTGTTATGAGGAACACGTACATAGGCGTAATGCCAACGAAAATGGCGACTAGATGAGGAAGGAAATGGCTGTTCGTTTTTGCACACGGGATGTTTCTTTCGTTGGAAATATTTCGGCCTCTCAGCCTTTTCAACTGACAAACCGTAACATTTTGAACTAAAGGTGAAACGCTATCTCAACTTACTTTATTATTATCGTCGGACGTTTCTTTGTTAACAATTTGTTTATTCGCGTCGGTTATATCAGTTTTGGGAAAACAATGCTTTATCCTTTCAAGTGAAAGGTCAAGCATGCTACTGGCCGACGGGGTCACTGAACCCGGAAATGATACACAAAATCTGACGATTTTTCAACTCTTTGCACGTGTACGCAAAAGCTGTAAAACATAACCGATTATTTAGAAACAAATTTAATGCACAGCTCTTTCTTCCAAAAGCTCTACTACGAGTTGTATCCTCTTTTCCCAATATATATATATATATATATATATATATATATATATATATATATATATATATATATATATATTAGTTGATTATAGAAGAAAAAAAATAGCGGATTTAGCTACACATTGTTTAAAATATAAGATTCGTTAAAGATTATATGAAATTCCTTCCGAATGGGATGTGACCTATTTTATGAAGAAAGTATTTTGCAAGCATTTTACAATTAAAATCGCATCAAACCATTTCAATCAGCAAGATTAAACATTAGAGGTTAAATGCAACAATTGCATAAAACTACACTGGATTTAATAAATTTCGAAACGTGACATAACTGAAATAAAAGATACCAGACACGAATATAATAATAAAGGCAAAACAAGAATATGTTTTTTTTTTATATTGAGAATAACTATAACAAGACAATAAATAATTTTCTAAATTACAAAACTCAGCAACATTCCGGCACTTCGTGAATAACTAATTGTATTACAAAAGGAATATTAAAAATCAGGAAATCGTTATGTAGTGTAAAAGCAAATGATAATTAACCTGAAATGAATAGTAATCTTCTTTACAGATAATACGAACATTTATGAACACATTCTTCTATAGTTCATGTTTTTTTAAGAATATTGGTGAACCTTCTGATCCACCGAGTTATCGCCTAATTAGGCGTTTATCTCTTTTTATCAATTTACTACAGGTTTTAATTAACACTGAATTGGTTATACACCTCATCACACATGGTCTTTATTCACATAAGCGATATCACTTTCGCTTCTCTAGGTCAGATGTTGATGTATTAAAGATTATTGCTGAAAGTGTCTATGTAACTTTAAATGAGAACGGTGAAGCTCAGGCTGTTGTTTTGGTTATCTAGAAAGTGTTTGGCTTACTGGTCTTCTTAACAAGTTGAAAGGTTATGCTATTTCTGGATGAATTTTTAAACAACCATTCTTATCAAATGTCTTGAATAGTCAATCTTCTAGATCTTTTTGCATCAATACAGGTATCACCCAGGGGTTTATTCTTAAACCTGTGTTGATCCTAATTTTAAATAACGAGATTCTGATATTATCTGTTCTCAACGCAGTATCTATACTGATGACGTAACTATTTACTCCTGTCTTAATAGTAAGCCTGGTCGGTTTGATAAGATCAAATTGGTAGCTGATCTTAGAAATGACCTACAATTTGCTGCTAACTGGGGAAAGGAATGGATAGCTGATTTTAACGCTTCCAAAATTAAACTGTTGTTTATAATCGTCTTTTTGCCTTTCATCAGCATAGTGTAGAAAAAGTGACTCATTGCGCTTCCTCGTACTAAAGTTTTCCGCTTACAGTGAAAAGATTGAATCCTTTTTACGTCTACTGCAAGGAAAGTTGGTTCACTCTGGCGTGCAAGAAAATTACTCTCGCCAGAATCTATCCTACATATTTATAGGTATACCATTCGTCCACGCTGTGAATATTGCTGCCATTTCTGCTCTATTTCTCCAGCTGTACATTTCGCAATCCTTGACAAAATAAAAAGAAGAATATTCAATGTTATTAGGCCTTACCTGGCATCTCGACATCAATCGCTTTCCCATCACCGTAATGTAACTTCCCTTTGACGTTGTCTATAAATACGTTTATGATAATTATTCTGATGAACTTTCCGCTATGATACCTAGACTTTATGAATTTAAATGCAGTACTAAATTGGCGCTAAGGTTTCATCATTTTACAGTAGAACTTTAAAAATAACTTTAAAGTAACTTCTATGCTAAAAGCACTTCTTGTGAACTCTCTTTCGGTTTCTTGCTACCCAGTCAACTTTAAAATTAAAAAAAATTAAATGCAATATCAATCATTGTCTTTTATCTTCTTAATTCATTTAATGTTTTATTTCTTTAAATAGATTTTTTGCCATATTCTTTTACATTCAGTAACGCCTTTGTGTCTCAGTGATGTTATTGCCTTGCTTGACGTGAAATAATTAAAAAAATAGGCAGTTGTCTTCTAATTTAAGTGGTTAAAAATTAATATTACAATTTTACATTAAATGCATTTTTTCATTTTATGTTCGGACTAATTTAAAAAAAAAAAATCGCCCTGATTATAAAACCTTTATATACATACATACATACATACATACATATATATATATATATATATATATATATATATATATATATAAAAGTTTCAAATTGAAAATTATAATGTTTTATTTTATGAAAGTATTTATTTATTTATATATATATTTGATATTTCAAATTGTCCTCAATTTTTCATCAGAAATAACTGTTTTGTTACAAATAAATTAAAATTACTGTTTGTTAGCAAGACTTGCTAACAAACAGTAATTTTAATTTATTTGGAAATTGATACATTAATTTCAAATCATTGAAGCTATTTTAAACTGACGTCCCTTTTTTCTAAAACTATTAGCCTTTTTATGTAAAGTTATATTTCTTTCAATTTGTGCCTTTTATTTTATACCATGTTATAAATGATGGATTACATCAAGTGAAAATCTCTTGGTATTCGACCTGCAAGTATTCTTTCTGTGTCACTCAGGTCGTAATGATAATATTACAATAGTATTGGATGAAATAAAGCATTTCTATTTTTCACTTAAGTCAAAACGGATGGATGCTAAGCTAGATAATGGTCGTCTCATTTCGAATTTTGTTTTGTGCGTCACCTTTTCAAGTAGTTTCCATATTAAAACCAACTGATAAAATTTACGTTTATAGTGTTATGCAACAATTATATCATAGGATATACCTCAATTAAAGTCTATTACCCATGATAAAGTCGACTAGTGGAATAGTGTTTATACAAACAGGTCCATACAAAACATGAAGGAACATTGTCTTGCTCTTCACTAAAAGGATATTGCCAAATCCACATATACCGACTCATGAATCACAAGAGAAGATATTGCCTCATGAGTAATTTTCGTTTCTAGGTACCTACTGTAATGACGAATATATCGTCTTAACTAATCGTTCCTCAAATAAAACAGGCGATGAAATGTCACTTAGATACAACAAATCCGCAAAGCTGAGCTGAGGTGGAATAGTTGGGGTATTATTCATTTTACTTAAAACGCGGTGAAGCACAAAATGCGCAGTTATATGACCAGAAAGTTTGGGCACTCGATGCGGTGTAATTGTTAACAAGCTTACAACTGAGTAGTGAGTTCGATCCTCATTGGGTTCCCCATACATTCGGCCATGTGCCACAGCTAATCTACGCTTGGAAAATCACTATATGACCAGATACCGTATACATGGAATAGCATAGAGGAAATCATTTTGAAAAGTGCTCTTCTGTTCTCGCTCAAGCGCCATATTCTGCTGGTCTTAAATCAACCGAATGCTATCCAAGTTTTCGATCGCTTTAAACCAACAGATTGCTATTCCAGTTTTCAATCGCCTTAAATCAAACGATGTTATTCTAGTTTTCGTTCATCTTAAATTATCCGATTGTTATTCCATCTTTTGTTCAACTTAAATCAACCGATAGTCATTCCAGTTTTGACCGTTTCAAAACGCTTTCAAGACAAACATTTAAAACGAAAACCAGATTCAAATGTTTACCTAAAATATTTCACATCAAAATCTGCAGAATATTATTAAAATTAAAGAAGAGTTTTCTGAACAGGGACAACATGTCATTGCAAATGATGGTGAATATATACAATTAATCAGAATACACTACTTTCTTTGAAAAATACAGTTGGTAAACTAAAAATTAAGATTATTTATGACTTAACCTAATAAAACTCGGTATTAAAATTTATAATTTTGTTACTGATTAAAACTTTTTGAAATTTTCGAAGATAAGTTTTATATCAGTGATTTCAATCTAGTAAACGAAAAAGGCTACAGTTCAAGATCTAAATCTATTTAAAATAACAAAAGTTGTTTTTTAGTACTTTATGGTATAGGAAGAAGCACATTTCGCACTATCAATTTAATTGTTCGTATAGAACTGATAATACTTATTTCAGATAACATTAGTGTGTAAATGTTTGCAAATGAATATAAATCCATTGAAACTATTGCTTTATTGAATATAATAATAATTTCATTAATAAAAATTTCACCTGAGGCAAAAGAGATAAAATCAGTAAGATTCAAGTTGTTACTCAGAACGAAAGAAAATGAGAAAAAAAATATTGTGTAGAAAATACAATTGAAGTTAGTAACTGAGGAGAAATTAATAGTCCTAAAAATGTTCTACAGACTAGAAGGGCGAGTAAAGAAAATACATGAATACAACGATTGCATTTAGAGAATTCAATATTAAAAATAGGATAATTAGCTGCCAGTTTAGTACTAAAGTTAAATTCATGAAGTCAATATAGCAGAAAAGAGAGCTTAACGGAACAATGGCCATGATTGCTATGTACCTGAAATTTGAGTGGCATCGGGTTGTAAACAACAAGGTTACAATTCTTCTGAATCTATATAAATATACATACAGTGTGCGATGGGTAAATTGTAGCCATTTTATATTTTTAATTTTGCACATGCGCATTGTGTAATTTTTTATTTTGTCTACTGTACAGAATAGTAGGGTTAGTTGGGCACCGTCTGTAGGAAAAGAGCACCACAACGCAATTAACTCCGCCAGATATTTGGAAATGGTATGCTGTACTGCTTAGCATTCACGCTGGAAGCTCGAATAAGAACATTGCTGAGAGATTCGGTGTCAATCTGAGAACAGTGCAAAGGAGAGAAGATGGATGAGTCGTGATTACGAAGGAAGGGCAGTTTGAAAAACTCACTCTGATCGTTCTGATAAGAAAAGAATTTACAAATTTGTTGGAGAAACCAATCATGGCTGTCAGACAAATTATGCGACCATATCACCCCTTACCTCTAGCCACGTAACTTACCAGACTTCAAACCTCTTGATTATTTTTTGTCGGGCGCATTTGAGTGAGAGACTACAAAAAGTGCTTGTAACACCAAAGATGATCTGAAAGCAAGAATTATGGCAGAATTCACCAACTTAAAAAAGAAGACCATCCAGAAGAGTTGCAGGAAAATCCAAAGTCGTCTGGAGGCTGTGGTTGAAACTAATAGCGATTATATTGAATAAATCTACTGTTTACTATTTAACTTTTGTTTAATTTTGGTAAATATAAATGTTAAAATAAGATATCAGTGTTATTGGCATTTTTCGTAAATTAGACGACAATTTATCCATTGCACCCTGTATATTCTATATTTGGGTAACAATCCTTCGGTATACGTATTTTATTAAATATGTTTGGTAAGGAATGTATTGAGAGATTTTTTCATTTAATTAAAAGATTTCTTTATTGAGGATTGACTGAGGACTGACTTGGCCGTAATGTTGCATATCCCGAGCGTCAATAATATTTTGAGCCTGTTAAATGTGATTTTGTACAAGAACGACACCTGTAATTCCTTTAATACAACTGAATCCCGATTTGAATAAAACGTAACACGTTGGGAGCATTATTTTCCACCCTGCAATCTCTTTCTCACAAAAAAAAAAATAAAAAAAAAAAACGCCCCAATCTATCTGTTTCGATGGAACGAATTCAGACTACATTCCTTAGTTCCACCATTTCAAACCTTCACGGCTAAGATCTTTCATGCCATGCACATTGTAGCGAACAACCCCCATACCCATAGTATTCAACTGGTCAGATGAAAGTTCCACTCGATAAATTATTCCCACGAACCTATGCTTTGGGGGGAACCGAATCTGAAGAGAATGCTTCCCTGATCACTACTATCCTCAAATTTAGGTTTAGCCGTTATCTTCCCCACATATCCCAATAAACTGCGCCTCCAAATCTGTAACCCTCTACTGCGAGTAGATGTTGGGCCTTTTACACGCTGAATAACATATTAAAAAATATATACAGTTATCAACATATACATTTGCATATGATAATTTTTATTTGGACAGCAACATGTTTAGTTGAATATGACCGACAAGGAAAATTTGATTATTTTTTATTTAATTTTTCCAACATTCTTACAATTTCCCGTTCGGTAGGAGCAAAGGAGTGCAAAAAATTATCATTAATGTTCATTGCCTCAAGCGATTTTGGGCACTTCTTCATTTTCAGGGGGCGTTACTCCTACGAAACGGAAAATGAAAGAATGTTGCAAAAACTTCTATATAATTATACCCATATTATCAATTATATATATATATATATATATATATATATATATATATATATATATAACCATGACTAAAGAATACCACACTTATTAAAAAAGAAAGTAACTTAGAAGGAAAATTCTCGGGAGCGTCGCTATCGAATCTTATCAAAATTTAAAACTGCACCTCGGATTTTTCCAATATCTCCATTACTGGACGAATTATTCTTTCCCAAGCCAATATATATTGCTATAAATGTGTAAAAATATATTGCTATGAATTTGTGAAAAATATATGGCTATAAACGTGTAAAAAAAGAAAGAAACGGTTTAATCCATAACATTATGTTATTCAAAATGTATAACACATAAATTAATCGCAAATATAATTAAAATACTATTTTCCATTAAAAATAGAATTCAAGACTATCACTGACTCATATTCATTTATTAGAAAATAAATTGTGTCACTGATGTGGGGCCAAAGTTGGGACCACAGAAAGAAAACACGGAACACGGATTAGATGTAAGAAAGATATATTAACAACAGGTTACAGAGATAGTGTAAGCAGGGCTTACTATATGTTAGTGTCTAATACTGGTAGTCGTACGCGGCTCTCTGTGTCTCTCTCTATGTCACTCTAGAGTGTTGTGTCGCATACTTAATATAGACCTGGAAGAGTCTATTGTGTAGGTAGTTCCAGTCTCACAATACCCCCCTTCCAAAGAGTTTTCTTTTTGAAAAGGAGAGAAAAAATAAAACTGTTAATACTTTTTCCTCTTGTGATTTACGACGAGCGGTTGAGTAAATTTATTTTTCCTTCCTGAGCGTCGTACTTCAGGAGAAACTTGGGGCATGTCGAGATCAAACTAGAGATCTTGATGCGTGAGCCACAGCTTTTCGCGAACCATCTGGCAGTTTATGTAAAATGCAAGCACCAATGCCGTACGAGCTTGCATCACTTGCGACTATGATGTCGAGACTCGGGTGGTAATGGGTGAGGGAGAGGTCTGAAGTAAGAGTTTTCTTGATCTTCTCGAATGCGTCTTGGCACTCCGGGGTCCATGACCATGGTTTGTTCTTTTTTAAAAGTTGGTTGAGAGGCCCTCTCAAATTTTGCATGTTCTTAATGAACCCTTGGTAAAAATTAGCTAGGCCGAGGAAGCTTTGTAACGCTTGAACGTTATCTGGGGCCGGCATGTTTCTGATCGCGTTGGCTCGTATTTGATTGGACTTCTTTTTTACGTAGAACGTAGGTGCTGCCCACTCGCTGAAATCTGTTTTTGACAGACTACCTCCTTGTTCGAGTCTATCTAACTCTTTGTTGCTTTGCTCTAGAGCAGCTAAAGGGACACCGTCCTTCACCTTGAACTTAGCTTTCATTTTAGTACATTTCCCAAGGCCGCCAGAAAAAAAAACCTGGGGAAATTGTTGTTTGAGTTCCTTTTTTAGATTTACCAAATTGGACGTTGTACTTTTTATCTTGCGACAAAATGTACTCATTGGGCAATCCCAAAGATTGAATTTTTTTATCCAATCAGTTCCAAATATGTTATCTGAAGTTTTCAATACGTAGGCTTTGAGCTTTTTGGTAACTCCATTTAGTGTTACTGTAAGTATTACCTCGCCTAAAATGTTAATCTTTTCGCCAGTTACGGATTTTGCTGTTTTATCCGTTTTTAATAAGGTCGGCTTGTTTAATTTTCGCCAAGTACGCCAATTAATGGTTGAAATATCAGAACCTGAGTCAAGCTGGATTTTAATGGACTTATTGATAATATCCACAGTTACATATTTCCTTAAATTCCTATCGACAATATTGTCAGATTGAGCTTGCCTAATTTTATTTTTGGGTTTTCTCGTTCTGTTGGCGTACCAGCACGAAGTTAAAGTATGCCCACTTTTATTGCAATTTTTGCAATATTTTTTGTTCTTAACTGGACAGAATTTCATCCAATGCCATTTACCACAATGGTAACATGGTCCGGGCGGTTTCTTTAAATTATTTGTGTTTTGGTTACCGCGTAATTTAGGACATGAGATTTGCCTTTTGTCTTTTTGAGGGGAATAGCAGGTAGACTTACTTCTGATTTTATTAATCTGAGCCACACCTGATTCCTCAATAGTGTTTCAGTCCCACTTTACAGATATTACTCTTTGATAATCTTCTGCCAGTTTTTGGAGAGTCAATCCTTGTTCGTTCTCAAGCTTGGTCAGTACCCGTCGTCTGACTTCGGCGTCTTCTGCTGATACTAGACCTTGTGCGAAAATCAAGCACTTGAAATCATCGGCAGTCAGTTCGGCTAGTTTAAAATCATTACAGAGCTTGTTTACCGATGCTGCAAACGTTAGAAAATCTTCCTAGTTGTTTTGACTGTGTTCAGGCATTTCCAACGTTTGTGGATCAAGGTTGTGTTAGGCCCGAATCGTTCCGATAGGAGCTTAATAGTATCTGAAAAATCCAAGTCAGTCGTTTTCTTGGGTAGTATGAAGTCTACGAACCTACTATGTTCTGTAGTTCCCAGTTTTCTCAATAGTAGACGTACCTTTTTTTTACTGGGCCATTGTTCACAGTCTACGTTGAAAATATCTTCCTAGCGCCTGTAAAAAGCTTCGAACGTTTTGTCGTTCTCTGGTACGTATTCAAAGGTTTCCATTGAATTGTAGATTGCACTCTGGGAGAATATTGTATCTTTTTCAGAGTTTCAGCCTTTTAATGCATTTACGAGTAATTCTTTAAGTTGTTTCTGTTGTAGTTCAGCATTCTGAAGCGTAATTCGTTGGAATTCCCTTTGATGTTTATGTAATTCCAAAAATAGTTGTTGTTGTCTTTCTTCTGATTTTTGTTGCTGATCCAAATTTAGTTTTAACATTTGGTCAACTGCTTTTTGAAAATCTTCCATATTAAAAATGACAGCGCTTTTTTTGTTGCTTTGAAACACGTGTACTAAGAGGAGGTACACAAAAAAATCTTGATAGTTTTTGTTCCTTTTTTTTCTTTTACAGAAAAAAAAATATGGACAGACAATAGTTAAACTAAACTAATTATATGTTTAGCTTTTTTCCCGTGCTTCCGTTAATTTTGACGCAATTGAATAAATTTTCACCACACTTATGTATTTTTTTTATGGAGGTACAAAAAGAGAAAACTCACCTCAGTGAATTTGAGGGGAGAATAATTTTATGCACGAGTCCAACTCAGTTACATAAAAAAATTTTTTTCGATAGTTTTTTTTCGAAAACTTGATAACAATGGTAGTAATTCGCTCTAGTATTGTCAGTTTGTTTTACGAACAAACTGTTTTTTTTCTGTGCGTGTGGGTGTGTAGAAATCGTTCTCGTATTTTGGGCAGACTTTAATAGTCCGTAGATGTCGAAACACTGCTCGTCACTGATGTTTGGTATTGGAATATATGTAGACGATGGGTGTTTAGCTTTTAAATCGCTAATGTATTAATACCAGCTTAATTTCACGTTCAACACTGCCGTGGGAACGCGTGGAGTTTGTGTATTTTTCGCGTACTGTCACTATTGATATGGTGAGAGCGAAATTCTCGAATCTTTTCAGTCTCCACTGATGTGGGACTGGCAAGGTATTGCGGTTTTCGACGTGAATGCGTTTCTTGAATTCTTCGTCGACACAGATGTGGGGCTGGTAAGGTTTCGGCGTGAGTGCGTTTCTCGAATCCTCGTCGCCACTAATGTGGGGCCAAAGTTGGGACCACAGAAGGAAAACACGGAACACAGATTAGATGTAAGAAAGATATATTTACAACAGGTTACAGAGATAGTGTAAGCAGAGCTTACTATATGTTAGTATCTAATACTGGTAGTCGTACGCGGCTCTCACTGCCTCTCTATCTCTCAGTGTCTCTGACTCTCTGTGTCTAGAGTGTTGTGTCGCAGACTTAATATAGACCTGGAAGAGTCTATTGTGTAGGTAGTTCCGGTCTCGCAATAGTCACTCAATAGCTTGTCTCAGTAGCTAATCTGATGAATATTTATAAGCGTTCCTAAACTTAAAACTTTTGAAAAAACAAATAACATTTAGACTATTGTATATAAATACTTGTTGCTAAAACTAATCCTTGCATTTGTCTTGATAAAGTTCATCAGAGGACGAAACGCATCGGTTAAGATTAGTTTACCCTCTCTCACTCTCTCTCTCTCTCTCTCTCTCTCTCTCTCTATATATATATATATATATATATATATATATATATATATATCACTGGTTGAACTAAGCCTTGTGAGTGAAATTGGGTAGAAAGAGCACAGTCGATGTAAGTGTCTCGTTTGAATGCGCTGGCCTTGTTTATTGTTAAATACGCTCTCTTCCAAAAATTGTATGCTTTGTTTTCAAACACACGCACACCAATATCGATATATGTAAAAATTATCGTATTCTCTCTCTACATACATATATAATCGTATACTTTCTTCTTTGTGTGTGCGCGTTTTTTATGCGTGTGTTTGTACGCGTGTGTGTAGAGTTTTGCCAATGTGTATTACTGTGTATACATATTGGTGATTGTTCATTGTCAGACATTTCAAGATGAATCTTATCTGAAATTATTCATTCTGTTCGAATCGAAGAAGAAATATTTTCAGGAAAGAATATTAAAGACAATGAATATCGCCTTGTGAAAGCACCTGGAAGCAATTGATATTCATGCATGTCTCAGCGGTTTTTCCCTCATTTTTTTTTCCTCGACTTCCCCCTTAGCTTGATTGGCTAATTGTATTTTCTAATTCCCAGAATGAGTTGTCTCCCCTTATATCGGCTACTGCTTATCATTTCACCGCCTCCTGGTATGTTTTTCCTTTTCGCTGTTGTTCCGAGATATTTTATCTTTGGTTTTATTCTTCATTCTATTTCATTGATCGATTGTCTTCTTTTTCATTTACTTCCAGTTTTCTCTTTTTAATGTTCTCTCCTTTATATTTTCACTATTTTCTTCTCTGTTTAATTCTTGCTATCAATTCAACGTTAACTTTTTAAAGAAACGTTTTATGCTTTTGGCCTCATATGATATTTTTTTTTGTAATTCATTGTTTTATGTTCTTCAATCAATTTTTCTTTTAATTTCATTTTTTTGTACGTCATCTTTTCTCCGACATTCTTTTAATTTTCTTTCGTTACTTTTTCCTTTAGCATTTGACCCGTATTTATTGTTTTTCGGTATTTCTCTTCTTCTCTCTCTTTTTCTTTCATTCTTTATTTCTTCCTCTTTATCTTATATTTTACATTCCTTATACCTTGACTTTTCATACAGTTTTATCCGTCATTATTACATCCGTCTGCACCTCTTCTTCATTTTCTTGCACCTCATATATCGACATCTCCCCCCTACACACTAATCTATTCTGTATGCCTTTCTTATGAAAATTTGTCTAAAGGAACCCTTTCTTAATTATCAACGGCAACATCATTTTCCTGTACATGTCAAGAGATTTCATTATCATTTCCACATTTTTAATTAATTTCGACATCATATTCAATTTTATGACAACCATTGCATTTTTGTGCAATAAAAATACTCTTCTTCTTCTTCTTCTTCTTCTTCTTATTATTATTATTATTATTATTATTATTATTGATTTGATACATAGTCTCATCTGTGTAACTTTTGAGGTAATTGGACTCCTTTTAATAGTACTGGCATGAGAAATTAGATTTTTACCTATTTCTTTAGCAGTAGTATTAACATTAGTATTAGTTATAGTACTCAAATATTCCATATTCACAATCTATGTCTGATATTAATCGTTGCCGTCTGATTGACAGCATCTAGCTTATCTATTCAAACCTCAGTAACAGTTAGTCTAATGTTTTCTTCGGATTTACAATTCAATATTTTCAGCACATTCTATTATGAGCACTTTTAAAATTTTCCTATTGTTTCCCTTTCCCAGTTCCTCTGCAATATTTTACTAATAACTTAATGACCTTCCCATCCACTTCAAGTTTCTTGTTTTTCCCCATTGTTAACGGAATCAAATCTGGATTCCTGTGTGAATGCTGAGATTGATCTAAGCTTCGAATCGAAAGAGAAAGCAAATTTCTAAGATGCTCTTTGGTTTTCTTCTGAACGTTGTTTATATATGCAAACCGATGTCCTTTGCACAGTTAGCACTGTATAACTTTTGCTAATCTCTCGGGCATATTTTCTATTCTTTCTTAGACATTTTGTGCAGATTATTTACAGATTATATAATTTGCTATCGCATCTTTTTCTGTGCACATGCTGCAATAACTCTTATCAGGGAGATTATCGATATTCCCCTTGGTGTAGATTTAATGATGTGATGTCTTTGGTTCTGTTTAGAGCTCTGTTGTCTTTTTTTTTCATTTTCACATAAAATCAGTCTATATCATCTGCTTAGTACATCTTCATGCATTTCCATTCCGTTTGTCCACTGATTACTTTTCATCTTTTCTCCAACCGAGGAATGGTCGCGTGTATCTCACTACTGGAACAGCCCATGTGTGTATCCCCTTTTATCGGATATATGATATTTAATATAGTTGGTTATATCACCCCGAACGTTTGTTGGTTGTGGATGAAAAATGGCTGACATGATAACTCCTCAAAGCTTATGTACTTTAACAGCCGAATTTCAGTGCCGAGAAGTCTTCTTCTTCATCATCACCATTTTTCTTTCTTTCTTTCTTCTTCTTCTTCTTCTTCTTCTTATTATTATTATTATTATTCTTTTCGTTTCTGGTGTATATTCATTTCTTTGCGAGGACTCGGGAATTTTTTCTTCCTAGCTCGGGTGTACGCACTCGGGCTCCTCACATTAGACATATGTTGTGTTATAACCCGACTCCGTGGGAGGGGGTCGAGTAAATAGGAAATTACTATAAAGTAGATCTGTGTTTTTTTACTCTCAGAATTCATGTGAGTAGTGAGCTTCAATTTCGCATTTATTCATATAGATTCCATAATATAGGTTTTACTTAATTAGCTATTATGTCTCTGTAACTCATCTAATTTCTATTTCCCATCCTTGCACTATATTAATTTATCTTATAAATTCTCCCCTGTTCAGTCAGCCATGAAATAAAAAATAATTGTTTGTACGGAAAATAAGGATCTACATACATCAGATCGTCTTTAAAGTAAGTGGCAGAATGAAGAATTATCGATTAACTTTTAAAAGGTAAGCTTAAACATTAATTTAATACTTAAATGCAGCGATCAATTTTGAGTTCTTCTGTAGTTTATTGATGCCTATCGCATCTACTCCTCCCTAGCTATTGTGATGATGCCCAAACCAATTGTCCTCTATTTGGACGGCTTTTAAGATAGTTTATAATAAATCGTGCACTGCAGTTTTGGATACAAAAAGAAAATAATAGTTATTCCCCTTGAACCACGATACAAAAGATAATGGCTAGTATATATATATATTAAAATCGCATAATCTGGCAACTTTGAATCTGAGCTCAACGAAAATCGTTCCCTGCCCCTATTTATTCTAGGGCTCTTAAATGTGCTATGAATCATTGAAATCGGACCAGTGGGAGCGGAGGAGTTCCTTGGACAAACACACATATACACGGTACTTTATATATAAGATTTTGATTCTCAATTCCTTTACAATTCACTCTCAAATGTCTTCTCTTTAAAATTCTATACTTAAATATTATTTGAAACAAAACAAAGAAGAAAATGATTTGAAGGTTGTGTGGTTTCTCCATAAGGCGGAAGTTCTTACCAGAAAAATACCAACATCATTAGGTAAAGAGACTCTTATGCAACAAGCTACACCAAAACTCTAAACATTTATTAAGCTTATCTTACACAAGGCACTTGTAGTGGTTAGCACAGTATTAATCGAATGAGCTATCATAATAAATTGGACTGAGCCATATCCTTTTCCAGGGACCGAAACATTGCCAGTAATAAATCATTTTGCGCAATATATTTCGTTTTTTTCCTTTTTGTTCATCGTTCTTTTGTCTTCATTTCTTTCCTGCATTTTCCTCTTTGCTTTACTCTTTCTTTATTCTCTTTTTGCTTTCACTGTTATTCACCATTTTCAAGCCATTGTTACCCACTCCTTCTCCTCCTACTCCTCCTCCTCCTCATCATCATCATCATTTGCATCAGCAGCAGCCGCCTTATCATCTATTGAATTAATGTGCTCTATTTCCTTTTTGCTTTCATTTTCAAATATTTTTTAATGTCGAAACTTGCCAGTTTCCTGTTGAACTCGATGAGGGCAAATATTCAAATAAATTTGGCGATTAATCTAATTATATGCAAATTTTACTCTTTTATTTCATTTTCCCCGCAAGATGTCTTCACGTACAAAACACACAATTAAACATATTCAACAGAAATATCCAATCAACTACAATTTTTTCTCATAAAAATATGACTTCATCTGATTCTTCCCTTTTATATCGTTTTGACATCATTTTTTTCTCTTTCCTGTTTAATTAAATGTCTTGCCAAGTGATTGCTCAGGTCAGCTTAAAGACACTGCTACTATAAATTAGATGCACGAAATGCCGCTTCGAAAACCCATATTTGGTGGAGCGATTTAAATCTTCGTTACCAAATTTTGACAATTCAGGCCGTTATTGACATCAGACTATGTCCAGCTCGTTGAATAAAATTCGCATCATATTCAGGTAGTGGAAGAAAATATACCAGTGCTAATAAGAAATAGTAGTGAACACAAAGAAACCGTATATTCATTAGTACTGACAAGACGGAAAATCAAAACATGTAAGACTTGCTGAATAAAGCAAATTAACAAAATGACTAAGGATAAAATCGGTCAAGTATTAACCAACGAATGTTTATGCTTTTTTTCATTTTCTTTCAGTGGCAGCTATGAAGAACATTTCCAACTTGTTTAATGGCTGCGATTGTTGCATTTTTTTTCATGCTTCGTGTTCCCAATATAATGAGCATTTTGAAGACCGTTTTTCAAGTCAGTTAAGAAATTTTTTTCTCATTTTGAAATTTAATGCATTCCAATTTTTATTCGTCTAATTTTGTTCTCATACTGAAATAAGCTAATTCCACTTTATACACAAAATTTTCAACGAAGGCAATTTCTTTTTGAATTTCCAAATTCTAACACATTGTTATTCTGTGCTATTTTTCTATTAATTCTATTATGTCAACTTTACATTCACTTTCAACATAACCGGTGTATCTCTAAAGTCTTAATTTTGGATCAAATATTTAATTCTGTGTCACAACATCTTGTTATCAACCTGTTCCTTTCTGATGGCCTACTTATCTTATTCTACTAATTAGACTGCCGTAGAAATCTCATCGAATCACGGTACATCGCTTTAAATTGAAAGTATATTTCTTTTTCTCTATAATTGTTTTTTGTTTTCTATTTACATTCTGATATTCTTCTGTCATTTTAGTTTGTAGTGGCATGTGTATTTATCAATATTCTCTATCTAATGTGGGAGGATTTCTCGTGTAAATACCAGTTAAATCTATAAAATTCTGACGTCACAGTGATGTACATAATTGTCATTTAAAATACTAAATGGTGTCAATACCGTCACATGTAGAAATAAGAATTATTGGCAACGACTTGACAAATATAAGTAAAATATGATTTATATAATATCAAAATTATGTTCGCAAGCAATGGGAAGTAATGAAACAATAAAAAAACAATGTTATGAGATTAAAACGAAAAACTTCGGCATGGAAGATAATACAAAGAGGATATGGTTAACCAACCCGAAGAAACGGTCAAACAGGAGAAAGAAATAAAGAGAGAATTATGAAACTAAACTCGACATGTTATATTGAAAAGAACTGAATCGTGAAAATAAAGTGATAAACCATACGCTGTACAACACTGTTTTTGAGAAAACATTCATGCTCTACAATTTTGATTTTGACAGAAAACCTATATTCTATAACCCTGGCTTTGAGAAAAATATGCTCTACAAATCCCGTTTTTCAGAAAAAAATGTTATGTTATAAAATCTTGGGTTTGAGAAAAAAACTTATACACTACAATCATGACTTTGATAAATAAATTATGAGTTTGAGAAAACCTTAAGCGATTTAATATCTTGGTTTTGAGAAAAAAACTTTATGATCTACAACCTTGAATTTGGTGAAGGTTATGCTTTACAACATTCACTTATGAGAGTAAAAAAAACTTGCTCTACAACAGTGGTTTTGAGAAAGACTTTATGCTCAACAAACCTATGTCCTCGACAACATTCGTCTTGAAAAACTTTTATAATCTACATGACTGGTTTAGAAAAAAAAACGTATGTTCTACAAGCTTACTTCTGAGAAGAACGTTATTCTATTAATAAAATTGCCTTTGAGAAAAACCGTATTTCTTATTACATTGGTTTTGAGAAAAAATTGCTATACTCTAAAACGCTGGTTTTGAGAAATAACTTATGCAGTTCAATTTTCATGCTATATAAAACTCTTATTCTCTACAAGCACGATTGTGAGGAAAAACTCGCTTGGATAAAAACCTTATTCACTACAACGCCGGTTTTGACAAAAATCTTATTTTGTACAGTCTGGTTATTGAAATAACCTTATGCTCCTCAAATCTGGTTTTGAGAATAAACTTATGATCAACAGCCAATTTTTGAGAAAAATCTGAAATTCTATAATCATGGTTTTGGGAAAATCTTATACTCTATAACCCTGGTTTTGAGAAAAATTTTCTGATCTACAAGGCTATTGTTTAGAAAAAAAAACTTATTCTCTAGAAACCTGGTTTTGAAAACAACTTTATGCTCTACACCACTGGTTTCCAGAAAACTAATACTCTACAAGCTTGGTTTTGACAAAATTCTTATGCAATTTACAAACCTGGATTTGAAAAAACCTGATACTCCACAACAGTATTGAGAGAAACCTTGAGATTTATCCACTGTGCTATAAAGGCGTTGGTTAGATCCAGTAACAGGACCCAAAGAGTGTGAGTTCAATACCTGGTCAAGGCAGTGGAGAACTTTCAGAGGGAACTTAGCAGGAGATAACTGATAACTGACATCCATCAAACATGGCACGTGGAACTACAACAGTCTACCCCAGTTAGCGAAATAAAGGGTTCAGTTCGAAATTCCAACCACCTGAAGAAGGCCGGAGCGTACAACGGCCGAAACGTTGTGACAAATATGGCGACAAAGATGAGGACAATAGTCCGAATAATGTAAATAATGAAAAAAAACTTATATTCTACTACACTGATTTTAGAAAAAAAACCAATATTCTCTATAAATATCGTTCTGAGAAAATCCTTATTCTTTACAAAGTTAGTTTTGAAAAATCTCTTTCTCTTCAAAAATGTCCTTGAAAAAACCTTAAGTTCTTCAGTACTGGTCTTGAGAAAAACTTGATGATTTACAACCTTAGTCTTGAGAAAAACAGTATGCTTTAAAATCCTGGTTTCGAGAAAACCTAATGCTTTACAACCTGGGTTTTGAGAAAAAACGATATAGGCTACAAAACAAGTTTGAGACAAAAATTGTCCGCTACAAACTTGGTCTTAAGAAAAAACTTATGCACTATGATGCTGTTTTTGAGAAAAACAAATGCACTAATACCCTGATTTTGAGGAAACCTAATTATCTTAACAACTGGCTTTGAGAAAAAAAAAACAATAATCTCTATAGCCTTGATTTTAGGCCAACTTTATACTGAATAAGCCTGATTTTGAGAAAACCTTATTGTCTACAACGCTGCTTTTAAAATAAAATTATGCTGCTCAATTATTATGAAAAAAATCTCATGATCCACAAACCTGATTTTGAGAAATTCTTCTTATCTACGACGCTGGTTTTGAGAAAACATGCCCCACAATACTGGTTTTAAGAAAAAAACTTATTCTCTACAAACCTTGGTTTTGATAAAAAAAAATTGCGATTTACAACGCTCGTTTTGTGAAAAAAACATTATGCTCTACATTGATTTTGAGAAAAACTTAATTCTCTGCAACCATGGTTTTGACAAGAACTTTAATCTCTACAAGTCTAGTTTTCAGAATGACCTTGTATATCCCTGATATTGAGAAAAACATTATTGTCTAAAACATTGTTTTTGAGAAAAATCTTGTCCTTTACAAACTTGAAAAACACCTCGAGCTCTAAAAACTGGGTTTTGAGAAAAGACATGCAATTTATAACCCTGCTTTTGAGAAAACCAAGATGCTCTACAACACTGGTTTTGTGTAAAACCTTATGGTCTGCAGTTTTGGTTTTGTGAAAAAAATTATGCTCTACAACCGTGGCTTGAGAAAATTCTTATGCTCTACAACTTTGTTTTTGAGAAACACTTCATGCGATATACAACCCTCGTTGTGAGATAAAGCATATGCTCTAAAACCTTGGTTTTTAGAAAAAAACCTTATGCGATTTACACATCTGGTTTCGATAATAAACTTATTCTCTAGAAGCCTGTTGCTGAGAAAAAAATTACGCTCAACAAACTTTTTTTAAATATTATATTATTAAATTATATTATGTTATTTAATGTTATGTGATTGTCGTGTGAAAGATACACGGTATCACGCTCGAAAACGCCCACGCATTGCATGCGTATGGTGTCGCAGAGCAGTTGGAGGAAGGGAGAATTGGCGGAGTGCTCCTACGCATATGTAAAACTCTCCCACTCAAGCAATCGAATGCTTCGTCATGGTCTATAAAATGAGTGTATCTGAAGTGTTTGGCAGTTGGGGCTGAGGGATCCGACGAGGACGACGAGAGACGACTGCCCTGTACGAGAGACGACTGTCCTGTACGAGAGACGAGTGCCCTGTACGAGAGACGACTATCCTGTACGAGAGACGACTGCCCTGTACGAGAGACGACTGCCCTGTACGAGAGACGACTGCCCTGTACGAGAGACGACTATCCTGTACGAGAGACGACTGCCCTGTACGAGAGACGACTATACTGTACGAGAGACGACTGAGACCATCAGGTTCTTTTTGGCGTGACGGCTGCATATTACACCCCAAGCAAGGTGGGAGTGCCACTAGCACGCAAGGTGTTACAGAGAGTGGGATAAATGAAGCTATTGATTCAATGTATTTGTTCCATCTCCGGTCAGCGGACTGTCAGACCAAGAAGGCACAGAGAGACTCTCTCGTGAAGTTGAGCATCAGGAATTATAATGGGAGGCAGTGAAGGTTCTCTCTGGTGGGTAAAAGAGAGTAGTTTTGTTTTTGAGGCATTAAAGTTTACCAGCCATTATCAACCTGCTCTAATCAACCACAAATTGGAGGTCCTTTTTGAGAATAAAAAAAAACAAAAAAAAAACATGCGATTTATCATCCTTGTTTTGAGCAAAACCTTATACTCTAGAACTATGGTTCAATGAAAAACCTTCTTCACTAAAACCTCCTGTTTTGTGTTGTTTTGAGAAATTCAAAAAATACACTAAATATTAAAGTGAACCAGCAGCAGTAATACTTCCCTTAATAATAATAATAATAATAATAATAATAATAATAATAAAAGGTCATATTAAGATCATGGGTTAAATAAATAGGGATTGGAAAGAAAGTTCATCCGAGAGGAATACATCAAACGATGCGTAATATCAGAAGTTGTAGATAAATAGGTAAGAATCTCTTTTAATTTTGACATTCAAACGGATAACATTAGACATTTAGATGTCAAATTTCGAGAGGGTATAAATAAAACACATTCCATGGATTGCATTACAAAACGCTTATCATGAATTTGACAAATAAGCTGAAGCCACTTCAGTTTCCCGTTGCTTTGTTATTAGACAATGTAGGGTAATTAAGAATATAGTTGAATGTTTGTATCTTAAGATGTTTTTACTTAAAAAGGAAATATTAACTAAACATCGATTCAATTTTTTCTTTACTTTTTCGGTGAGCAGTTGCGATGATGGAAACCAGGACTTAAGAATACAAGAAAAAACAAAAAACGAAACACAGAACAACAAAAATCAGGCAAGCAATGGAATGGTAAAACTCTTACCACTTTGCGGAATAAAAGACTAATGTTTCCATTTGAGTAGAGGGTCGTTAGGCTGTATTGAATATATAAATCTTTAGTTGAATCAAATTTAGATGCAAAGATTTCTCGGAAAAAATCAGAATATCTGGCAATGAATGAACAGCACTTGTGATATATATGCACCACGTGTGCCTTGGAATCACTTCATTTGTATTTCGGGAAGCCCAGCCTCAGCAGTTATCCTACCGATAATGTTACCTGACTACTTACCTGTCTATATTTTTTAGATGAGGGATTATTTACACTATTTACATTGTTTGGACTATCATTCTCCACTTTGTTGCCATATTTGTCCCAACGTTTCGACCGTTGTACGCTCCGGCCTTCTTCAGGTGGTTGGAATATCGAACTGAACACTTTATTTCTCTCGCTGGTGTAGACTGTTCTGGTTCCACGTGTCATGAGTTATCTCCTATAAATTCCCCTCTCCAAGTTAACCACCAGATATTCACCGTAACTAGGTATTGAACTCACATTCTCTGGGTCCTGTCAGTGGATCTAACGAACGCCTTTATCCACGGTGCCATGTGTCCTCGATAATTCAGGCATTTCTTTCTAGTGCGGACCTTGCAGCTGTTGTAGCTATTGCTGACATTTCTTTCTTTATTAATGGATCTCATATTATATTTATTTCTATGCTAGGCCTACTGAGGAGGTTCTCATAGTATAACATATGTGCTGATTCTTTCAAATGTTTGATTCTCCGGTGTTTTTCTCTGCCTAATATTTCTCATTCTTCCACACATTGTGATGCAGTCATTTTTCCTTCCGTGCATGAAACCCTACGTCTGATTTAATTGTCCCGCTGCTAATTAAGGCTTTTCGATATTCCTACAACATTACGTGGACATCGTTACGTGAACAGTTTGCACTCGAAGGGTAAATAAAGGGTCTAGTTTAAAATTCTATGGAGGATTTTTCGTGAGCGACGAGAACCTTAGACCACATGTAAATAAGGTAAATAATGACAACGCCGCTTCCATAAATTCCTTAATATAAACAATGATTCATTCTTTAGTCCACTGTGTAAATGTGTCTTTATCTATCTATCTATCTATCTATCTCTCTCTCTCTCTCTCTCTCTCTCTATATATATATATATATATATATATATATATATATATATATATATATTATCTTAGGTACACGCATATCATTCTCTGATGATCTGATTCGTCCTCACATACAAAATAATCTTTCTGATCCATATTTTTATTTATATATATATATATATATATATATATATATATATATATATATATATATATATATATGAAGAGACTGGTCAATGTACATACGTTCTACTTCAAAAATATTTATTTTGTTTGATGCCTCGAGTATCAATTCTTCGTTCTGCTGTTTAATGTTTACAGCAAAATGAAGAATGGAGAGATGAAAAGAAACCATGAAAATACACGTTTATTTCACTTGCGGCATAAGACATAAGAAGCCACTTCCAATAGGATTGAAAATAAGATTGTTCATAGCAATGGATAAACGGATAGATGGTATATAGCAATGGATAAATATACATATTGCTTTTTAGCAAAATAAAAGTCGACCAATAAGTTTGTGGAATTTCATTTGTCGTCAAAATAAGTTAAAATGAATGTTAAATCTTACACGATTAAAAAAAAAAATAAAATGAAATTAAAATACGAGTCCTAGTTTTCTTCTTAAACATTTCCCCTTAGATTCAAAGAATATACAGAAATTGATATTTCGTTTCATTACATTAGGAGAAAATGCCTTTTATCAACACCAAATTACAAAGCATTCGTAGAAACTACTGTCTCAATGAAGGAGACGTTCTCTAATTTATGAATTCAGATTTTCCATCGACCATCTTGTGGCTAATTTAAATACATAATGAACATAATCGATATACGGTAAATAATTTTGGCATAATTTCTAGATAAATATATTTCATAAAATGATGGAAATGATTAATGGTTTTCTACGTGTTTGGAGAGCATAACAGGGATGAGCGAATAATTTCATTTTAAAAACTTTTGTTATAAAGAAGGAAACTTTAAAATAATTTATCAAATGCAGACACCTCTGAGTAAACGGTACACTATAAATGAACAATATATTACAACATATAATTGAACTTTTCATTCTCGTTAAATATACTTACTCTGATGTATCAGATAAATCTATGAATTTGAAAATGAATTCGTATTTTTGAAATATAAGAAATGAAAAAATCACGTTATGAAATGAATACGAGAAAAACATAATCTTCTTTTTTAGAAATTGTTCCTATAAGATTTGTAAAATTTGTGATGAGACGAAGAGGATCATTGTTAATGAGTAAAAGGTTAATGGTCAGAGTTGAATCAGACCAAGAAAAATTGTTATTAAAAAGTGCTCAATAAAGTTGGAACCAAGATACAGGATACTACTGATATTTTTAATTTTTAACGTATATATATATATATATATATATATATATATATATATATATATATATATATATATATATATATATATATATATATGTAGTTTATATATATATATATATATATATATATATATATATATATAAATTAAAGTAAAACAAAAGACCGTTGGTGGAACCCATGGACACCTTTACAAAACCAGTTACAGTCTCGAATAAAACAGCAATACTGCAAAAAAAAAAGAGAGAGAAAAAACAGAAAGTAAACTTATCCACAGAGTAAAATGCTCAGAGCATAGATTAACTAGACCGAGCAACAACAAAAAAAAAAAAAAAAAAACGCTTAAATCTTATGAAAGGATGACTCTAGTCGTGTCTCGAGTTTCACGCACACGCGAGCTTCAGATGACTTGAACGACTGAAGATCGCTTGGACGTGAAACTCGTGTCATGACAAGAGGCTTCCTTACATAGGAATACACACACACACACACACACATATATATATATATATATATATATGTTTGTGTGTGTGCATGTGTATTAGTGTATGTATATATACACACACACACACACATATATATATATATATATATATATATATATATATAAACTATTATAGAATATATTGCTTTATTATTATATATTGATTATATAGTAGTTATAATCATCATAGTGATTTGTCAATCAATTTGCTAAGCGTCCCCCGCCCCCGGCTTATCCTTTATAATTTTATATTTTGGGATTGTAAAGCCAAATGATTTCTTTGAATTGTTGGTAAATATTGGTTGAGTTTCTTTTTCACTCATTTGAATTTCTAAGGCATTTGATAGCTTATTATGTTTGATCCTGGTGACGTATTGTGAAAAGTTAACTTAGTTCATATCTGTAAAAACTTTAGGCGTGAAGAGAATTTTCATAGCCGCACCTTGTTGAGAAATAAAATCTATATTTGTAATCAAGATTTAAAAAAAAAACAAAAATAAGCCCACTTTACTTAAGTTGGTTGGCTTAACAACAACTTCCACTACAATCTATTAATTGATAGTAGATATTAAATGTACTAAGTTTAGAAAATATCTGCTAGAATAGATTTGCTTTCAAAATGCTCTGGATATACTATTGGCCCTTCGATCTGAAAGAGAATCACAGAAAAAGAAAATAAAACCAGGATTTGAAGGAGTCAGTTTATAAATTAATGATGAGCATTGTGCTATTGTTCACTTTTTAATTCATAAAATTCCTTCCTCTTATTCCTCGTTTGAAAATCTGAATACATTACAGTCATCAATTTCCTTAAAATTATCATTTTTTTTTAATTTGAATAATTGCTATTACAATTTTTTGCACTATGGCGTCGACAACAAGAACAAGAAAAATAAGGACAGAATTTTATTACTATTTTTATTGCTATTATTAGTATTATTTTAATTCTTAAATTTTCAAGATCGATATATCTTAATAAAGAGTAATCTCCTTTATTTCTCACGTCACTCGTGTTCGTCAGGTGAAACCCTTTTATGATCATAAAAATCACCTTGATTTGTCTTTAAAAAGATTTCAGTTCCATCTTTTCTACTAATTTTTTTTTATTAATTTTATTGAGGTGAAATGATTCCTGTTAAGTAGATGATTTCCTTTTAATGATTTTTGAAACCCACTCTTTTTCGTTCCCATTTTTTCCTAACGGCGTATATTTCCGCCTGCGCTATTAACATTGACTTCCATAATCATTTCACAGCGTGAAATACCTACTGACAAATCTCAGGTGTGATATTTTGCGTAAGAGACTTACGTATACGATTCCATTTGTATACCGTTCCTTATGCACCAATCATTCTTCAAACGCAGAAACGGCAAATACCAAGTACACAAAATGCTGATTACAGTGTGTGTGTGTGTGGGGGTTCTATGTCAATAATGATTGCTAAAATGTTTCAGGTAGATATCAGCTGTGAGAAGACTGGTTATGCAAACAATTTATTAACTGAACGAAATTCACATCCAAAAGGAATAATAAACTAGTTTGGGAAATCAGATTGAATGGATATATTTTAAAGCCACAGATAGATAGAAAATTATTTTTTTTAAAAAGTCTAAAAAAAATAAGCGTAGATTTCCGAAACAGATTATAGGAAAAGTACAATAGAAAGCGAAATGTATAACTGATATATGGGAGAAAATAAAAGGCAAAAGGACTCTGAACTCCAAAGGAAAAGTCAGAAGATGCAGGCAGCTGATGGCACCCGACAAAAAGATAAAAAATAAATAAATGTAGTGAGTTTTCGAAGAGTAGAAACGATGAAAAGATGAATAAACAGGATGTTTCGAGCAAAAGATACACGTAAAAGAAAAATGATGATTGTCACAAACACAAAATAACGAATTTTCGAATATAAAATCGGTGAATAATCAAATAAATATATATGTACTAAAATAATAATCACTTATAAAATAACCAACCTAAAAGGACTAGAATCAGATTCACTCAATGAATTACGGTTCATGAAATTCGCAATAGTACACAATAGATTGGTGCGATAAATTGAAGGCTTGTGCATCATTATGAAAACAAAATTGAAAATAAAGAAGGCGTTCGATGTACCTTGATTTGTGGTAAAGGTGAATTTATGGAACAACAACTCCACAATCTTTAAAATGTGTTAAAGAAAAAGTCTCTTTAATCAGATTGAAACTATCAGAAGACGCATTAATGACCATTGAATAATATCATTTTGAAATCGACTTTTCATAGCTAATTACTATTAGAGTATTTGCGTGATGTTTTTGAAAATGGCGCCAGAATACATTCCAGTATGTTTTAGTTATAGGACTGATAAAATCTTTCGATTCGATGGGAGATTGTTACAATTTTTTTTAATAAGGGAATATAAACACCAAATCTTTAGATGAATGTAGGAAATTTAAAACAATCCCAAAGATTGGCTATCCAAATAAATTAATAATGGATTCTTGTAGTTTGTCATTTGCAACATAAAAAAGATTTACAGTTGAAAAAGAAATATAAAAGTGACTATCAAAATTAATCAAAGAAATATATATATATATATATATATATATATATATATATATATGTGTGTATACGTGTGTGTGTGTGTCTGCATATGTATATGTGTGTGTGTGTCCCCGATAAAGCATAATTTTAAGGTATACTCGATGTATGGGTTAAAATGCTTAATATCAGGGATATGCAAATAGGAAATTTGACATTGAAGTCAACATCCAGAGTCGACATTCTGCTTCAGGGTAAAGCAAATCGTCAAGTGGAATCAAACATATGGGTTCGAATTTGAGTTCGTTGCATTAATTTACATGCAAATACCATTGGGAAAATTATTAATCCATTTCTTCTATCACCTAGGAATCCTATAGCTGTGGATGGTAACCATTCTAAGACAGCACAACACGGAATTCGAAACTTGAGGAGGATCGTTTGAGGAACTTTCGTTTTTTTTTTCGACGTTTTTGTTCGTTTCTTCCAAATCTCTGGTTGGTTCCGCATAAGGCTTTCCTATTATGATCAAATCATACATGTGAAAATAGTCTGGCTGTTCGGTTCTTTAGTACTGCTTCGCTTTACGCTCCGACATCGAAAAGGACGGAACATATATATATATATATATATATATATATATATATATATGCAAAATTTCTATGTAGAATATCTTGTAAGTGGAACTGGTATATACCATTAATTTCATGACAAATTCACAGAGAACTTCATTTAAATCCAATTGTCACAAAGCTTGACATTAGAAGCCATGGAATTAAATCTATGAATAATAACTACTCAAGTAAATGCGATTAATCTGACAGGAAGATCAATTACTCTAATCTCCAATAAGCGAATGGTGCTCAAAGCCAACATTAGGAATCCTTTATTTTGCGAATGCTTCAATACTGTTCTTTTAGCGAACATGCGAGTTTGCTAAATAAGCGCAAGTATTTCTTCAATATATTGCGCCTGTAAAATTGAGAGAGGAATATTTATTTTCTGTATTTGAATGCAATTCCTTTCTTTATATTCTAACAAATATCCAGTTTTGCAACAAATTAGTTGTGCATTTCATACTAGTGTGGTCATAGTATGAGAACAATGTTACGTTCTCCATAAAATTAACTTCCCAACGAAATTTTCCTTAGCACATATTGTGTATAAATATATTAAACACTGTGAACGTAATATGTTAAAAATAACTATTTTATAGAAATATATATATATATATATATATATATATATATATATATATATATATATATATTTGTAAACTGGCACTTGAAAAACGCTTATGAAGATCAGGAATTACTTTTTTAAGGTTAGTTAGCCGCCTCGTTTTAAAATATTGGCGAAGCACAGAATTCTTAATCTGAATATTCCATCAATTAAAAATATACCTAGTATTCATATTCAATTTTATTAGATATTTATCTTCCATCTATAACACTGATCTATCTATCTATCTATCTATCTATCTATCTCAGTTCATATCTATTTATCTATCTATCTGTTGAATGTTTTGTATTTTCAAATCTCTAGCTGTTTTCTTTTGTAAATTGCATTTCGAATATTTGTCCTTTCATCTTTCTTAGGCTTTGTTATAAAATGATTGAAAAAAGCATGTATTTTAAATATTTTACCATGCCTTCCATTTTCTGTCTTAATTTTAAAAAATAAATGATGTAAGAAAATCTCCCCTGCGTTATCCTTAATTAAACAAACATAGTTGCCCAGGGCTTGGCACGTTCGTGCCTAGTTTCCACAGAACATGATTGAAAGAATAATATTCTCTTATTCCTTTTTCTCTTAGGTCTTCTTTTAATTCCATTCTTTTCAACATTGCAGTAACCTTCTGTGAAATAACCCTGCAACCCTGGCATCCATCAAGTAATCCTTTTTTCCTTCTGTTATCTTTTTTTTTTTGTTGCGATTTGCTTAGTCGATAGAGAGAAACGGTGGGGATTTGCTTGCCATGAACGATTGCAATCTTCAGGTATGGGAAAGAATCTGAAATACTGTGTGACAAAGACCTCTTTTTGTCATATTGCTTCAAAGAAATATCGCTGCCTTTAGCGTAATTACACCTATTCGTCATACATTCACCTTTACCAATATCATTATAATCGGTATCATCATGGTAAAAATTATTTTCCTACTCTTCCACGGAATCAAGTAAATTTCGATGAATTTTCTTCGCTTCATTGTTTTTTCTCTCTCTAACCATTCGAGACTCTCTACTTTTCTTCTTTTTTCGACTTCCGCCGAAGTATTTATCTTTCATCTATTTCTTTATCTTTCTTTCTTTCTTTCTTTTTTTCTTTCTTTCTTTTCATTTTCGCGAATTTAAATTTTTTCATTACACTCTCCTTTTATTTACCGCGCTTAAGTTGATTTAGTTCACATTTCTCGTCTTTCCAATATAAAGATTGTTTTTGCATATTATTTTATTCACTTGACATTTGTCTTCTTTGTTTTTTTTTTTCATTTTAATTTGTTCGTTCTTACTATTTATATAAAATACATTATTCCTCGCATATGAATATATTTGTGTGCGTGTGCGTGGGTGTCTGTGTATGAAGACATATGTAGAGCTTGGGTGAGCTTAGTGCTCCAACACGATTACAAAGTTTCAGTATCTGTATATATTTAAACTTAAGGAATCAGCAAATATTCTAGGCCACAAAAACCTCCTGAGCCGACCAAGCATAGAAATGAATACAATTTGGGAACCAGTAATAAGGAATGCCAGAGAAAAGCAATAATAACAAAAAAAATTGCAATACGAGCTCTGGTAAAATCATGCAATGAGAACAGTAAAAATTGCAATATGAGCACTGGTAAAAAAAATAGTTGCTGAAGACATTAGGTTCATAATACCCAGAAATTCATATTCACTCTGCCATGTGTCCTCAAGTACACATGGCACAGTGGATAAAAGCGTTGGTTAGATCCAGTGAGACGACCCAAAGAGTGTGAGTTCAATACTCGGTTAAGGCTGTAGAGAAATTGGAAAGGGGAATTAACAGGAGATAACTGATAACTGACATCAATTAAACATGGCACGTGGACCAGTGAGCGAAATAAAAGGTTCAGTTCGACATTGAAGAAAGCCGGAGCCAACAACGGCCGAAACGTTGTAATAAATATGGCGACAAAGATTAGGACAATTCTCCAATTAATGTAAATAGTGTACATGGTTTCAGTCGGAAGCTAATAGTATTTCACACTTTCAAAAGTAGATGTCCAATTTGCTTAAAACTCAGCAATCGTATTGCTTGTGTTTAGCTACTCTGGAAAGGACAGGCAACAAATCAGAATAGTTTGCTGATACTAATCTAGACTCAATGATCATTTACTAATGCTATACATTCACTCTACACTTCCTGACTTACTACTGTTTTCTTGTGTAGGCAGTTGAGATTCCACTGTCTCGCCTCCCTCTCTCTTTTTTCTCTCTCCCCTCTCCCTCTCCTTCACAATCAACGATGCGACTTTTTTTCCCCTCTCTGGCTTCTGCGTAAAGAACGGAATAATATCATCGTCATGGTAACAATCGACAAAATTCGAATACTGGAAAGGATCCTGAAAACTCGTCAATCCGACAATTAGTAACGTAATTGTCAAATACGTGATGGGCGAAATATTTTTACAAGAGGAAATTGAATTTCGGTTCAAAAGCAATTTTCATACGTCTCTTATATATCTGAATGAATCATTTTATTATTTTTACAAATTGGTACGTTTTACGTAATATTGTTTGGTCTTCATTAGTCCGTTGATCATTGATTCTTTTAAATTCTTTACTAATTCGATTTTAACACTTTACTTCTTCTTATAGATTTTCTTTACTTGAAGACTGTTGCCCGTTCTCATAGGCATCACATTTCATGATCTCCTTTTCACTTACGGACATTAATTAATATGGTGCATTTGAAGAAAATTTTAGTAAAAGGTGTGATTTTCTGAAGAATATTTCCCTTAGGTTAAAGTTACTTGATTGTAATTTGTATCACTCTAAAAATATTTGTATTTTTTTACAATTGGTGAGTGTTTTTCATTTATCTTGAGACAAAATACCATTCAGAAAGGACTTATAATGCTATTGGCTTCACTATTAGTGAAAAGCATTAGTTCACCGTCTTTGTTACTTTCTATGTCATGTTGGTTTAAGGTTTAATCGGCAGCTCATCGTCCATCAAGCTCAGTCAATGTAGCTCTACACTCATCATTGAAATTAATCTTTATAGATCCATTTATATCTGCCTCTTCACCTAGCATACATATTGTCTTCAGAACTGTTACTTAAAACTGATTTTGTGTTGTTTTTATGTCTTTAGTCAATGTTTTAATTTTACTTTTCCGCAGTTATTAATTTATATGTATTCAATATTTCGTTGCAATTTCTAAAGTTGCGTTACCATCACCCATTAAGTTTGCATTATCTTCTTTCCCTCTTAAGATAATATCTTGTAGTATGAAATTTACAAGAATCAATAACTGCATATAGATACTCATACCTATATTATATATTATGTAATATAGTATTCAAAATAGGACACGAATAACGAGATACATAATAAAATATAACACTACCAAATATTCTAGAGCAAATACTTGTGAAAAGATAGTACAACTAGAATTCGTATTACATATTTATCCGAAGGGTGTAAATGTATTTTGAAATTTAACTGATAATATTGATTGGTTGATACCAGTAATATTGTTAAAATTGATTGCATAATAAAATCTAATATAGTATATATGCATGCGTGTATATGTATGAGTGTTTATGTATGCGTATATATGTATGCTTGTATATAGTTTTGGAATAGTGAGAAGCGTCCTCGAGGAATCTCTCTTTCAATTATCGGTGGATGATATTAAATTGATTCCCGCCTTCTATTTTCTTCTTGAAAATTCAATCGATTCAAATATTGTGCAACTGCATGAATCAATTTGATGTACTTGCTTTTTAGTATGAGTTGCTTCCCATTATTAAATCCGCTTCTGGTTCGGTAGAATTTTCTGGTTGAAATCACATTAAATGAAGATGTAATAAAAAAAAAATTAAAAAAGATCAATATAAAAAAATTGCAGCAGGTGTTCGATTTTAGTTTCCAAGCGTTTGTTCCAACAAAGATAAAACTGAGAATTTGCTTCCAAAGACTCTTTACAAATAATTATCTATGTAGGTTTGCGCTACTAAACACAAAACAGACACACTGTTAATCACACTCATAAACATGTTAAGCAGACACGCTCTTTTGAAAACAATAAGCTTGCTTACATACACACACACACACACACACACACATATATATATATGTGTGTGTGTATGTGTGTCTGTGTGTGTGAGAGAGTGAGAGACAGAGAGAAAGAGAAATGTAAGTTGAAAAATATAAATACTGGAATAATAGTGGGTAAATGAATAACATAAGCGAAACTTGTCTCGTGAGAAGTTTCGTTCAGGGAAGTAATTTCCTCATAAAATAATGTTTTTATTGATGGAATAAATCTTCTGCCTAAAATGAAAAATGAAAAAGATGTGGGAGAGAAAATACAATAAATATTATTTATATTTTGCATGAGAACCGGAAAGATACAGAGACACACAGTATTTAAATTTAAATTTTGAAATTATGAGATGATAAAATTGTAACCTTTCAGTTTTCATCCTTGTTATTTTTATTACTATTTTTCTTATTATTCGATTTCCAAGCCTTTTGTAGAGAAATGATGTGTTTTTTTTGTTTTTTTTTTGGACGTATATATAGTGGAGAAGATTTCTAAAATAATTCGTTCCAATTGCTTTTTACCTCAATAAATCACATCATGTTTTAATCAGAGTCGTATTTTTAAATCAAGTTTATCCCGACAGACTACTAATTAATAAATTATGAAGTTTTTCATAAGTTTTCTGTTATGTTCACAGACACTTTAATTTAAATATCTGGAGATTTAATCAAGAATTTAGTCAAGAACTAATATGTGTTATATGCGAACATACTCAGGAATCGCTCCCCTGTTCAAAGTTGCATTACCATCCGCTCATAAGAAAAAACAAAACAAAAATGTCCTCATCAGAGAGCGCTACATAACGCGTTCGATCTGTAATTGAAACCCTGACGACAGTGATGTTCTAGCTTAAGTAGAAATCTCTGAAGAGGTATGCGTGTATAATAACTGAATGTATCGCAAAGTGCCGTGTTGACACTTCTTGGTTTATATGTCAATTAGAGTATCCGATGGACGTTACGCTTTCATCATGTAAACATCTGTACTACATGTCCGTCTAGAAACTCATCAGGTTTAGAAAAATAGCTGCTAATATAATGCAACATCTACTAATATAACTAATATGCAAATCAAATCTAGGAAATTACGAGCCAGTCTCTGAATAGCTTACACTTCTCCTTCCTTTAATATGGTTCGAAATGAATGAAAGGATTATAGTGTTTGTCTTTGTAGAATGGAACTTGCCTGCACACTTATCACAACATTAATCAACGTTTAAAGGCTGAGGCACAGAAAGTGTAATGAAATGAGTGTTACTATGACAAAAAAAAATATATTAGAGTATCTAGTACACGCCAACATAATAAAATCATACAATATGATAGGAAAATAAAAAATAAAGCAATAAATAGAACTAATAAATGATTTATTTATTATTGCTATAGCTTTTAATTAAAAACAAAAATAAAAAAAAACGACGACGTTTTCAAAACGGATTACGTTTTATTGAACGAGAATAGTTCAATCTCAGGACATTTAACGGAACAACCATGTTCACATTCGCAGTTTAGACTGATATTAGTCGAAAATGAATTAGTATTTCATGAAAATATTAAAAAGAAAAAACTTCAAATTATGGAAGCCTTTCACATAATAGAATTCCGGCCAAAAATTAAAAAAAAAGTTAAATATGAGTATAGCAACAAAGTTCCTTAAATTTTTGTAACTGCAAAAATGTATGCAAAAATACTAAACTAAAATATTATAATCAATATTTTTTCTTTTTAAAGTTACAGAATTAAAAAAGTTACCTCCCTTTCATAAATGAAATCATTTTGTATTTGTAAGGCTGTAAAGATTGAATATATATATATATATATATATATATATATATATATATATATATATATATCATATAAATATATATGAGGGTGAGCCACTCAGTTCCTAGGAACCGACAGCCAGTCACAAGCGCATATGATTTGATTATAGTGGTGAAGGTTTTGTGAAGAATCAACCAGACTTTTTGAAGGGCTGAAGGTTCCCAAACACCCTTACGTAGGTTTAAATATAGAAGCCGGTCTATCCTGCTAATTAACTGGAGGGAGAAGACGAGGATTTATACCATTTGCTATCAGCACGTACGTGAATATAATGAATTCAATGTGAGATTTCCGAGCCCTAAGTCCGAGTCGTTATTCACTACTTCACATTGCCTCCTCATATATATATATATATATATATATATATATATATATATATATATATATATATATATATATATATATACGGAGGAGGATATCTATCTATCTATCTATCTATCTATCTATCTATCTATCTATCTTCCTTCAATATAATATTTCGAATTCTTAATTAGATAATTAATTGCTTCTCATCGTTTAGCTTTTCTTCCCCACACACACACACACACATACACACGCATACGTACACTTACATAAATATTTACTAAGCATGACAGAAGCAAGGAGCAACGACTGAGGATCGAACACACTACACAATCGTAATCCATCTATCGTGACATTCTAATCCTTAGATCTTGCCGAATTGTCATACGCATGCATATATATATATATATATATATATATATATATATATATATATATATATATATATGCCACACTGATGAGCTTTAAACAGCGAAACAGTCTGTCTGTGGATGACGTTATATCTGCTCCTGAAATTAATTTCAGTTGAGCACTCTGGGGAGGAGGTGTGGGTTGGGAAACAGTGACTATTATATAGCAAGACTCTTCACGAAAGGAATTGAGTCACTGTCAGTCACTGGGCATGTTTCTAAAAATATGCTAAAAAATCCACCTTCCGACGGCTTAGTGGTTAGAAGCTCGACTGACACCAATTCAGTCGGCTTTCGATCCTAGCTAGAGGCAACCGGATGTCTGGCCACACTGATGAGCTGTAAACAGCGAAACAGTCTGTCTGGATGACGTTATATATATATATATATATATATATATATATATATATATATATATATATATATATATATTCAGATTGAGGAAAAGGAGAGTTGAGTTCGAATTCCAGTCGAATCTATCATCTTCACCTACGTGCTTATCACCTTCTCTCTTTATACAGGACAGACTGGGTTCTATAGCCTTGGATAGACAACTCTGAATTCAAGGTAGGTCGTCTGGGGAGTTTGTGGCACGTAGTTCACCAGGTCTCTGTATTCGGTCCATATATATATATATATATGTGTGTGTGTGTGTGTGTGTGTGTATATATATACGTGCGTGTTACTGAATAAAATATCATTGCGAATGTGATCGTGTGAATTGTTTTCCTGTCGTAACATGACGGAAATAGAAAGAGAGCCAGTAATAGAATTTTTTCTATTAATGCAGAATTCCAGTGAAGAATTTGCGAGAAACGATAACTAATGAGATTAGACACTGCAGGAATTTAGATCGGCATTTTTACTAGAAAATTAATTGCTCTTATTTTTTCTCATGCACCCAATATCGAAAAATTAAATTTTCGAAATATATGATGAATGTTTATCGCCATGATTTGAATAAAATATTTGCAGTTAATACCAAAGTTGAAATATAGAAGATACCCATAAATAAAACGATAAGACGTATGAGAAAAAGGAAAATAAAAAATAATAATTAATAATTGAAATACAGTTCAATGGGATACAGTTCATTTCAGTGACGAGTCCAGGTTTATTATATTTGGTTCTGAAGGCAAAACTTACGTTCGCCGTAGAACATGTGAAAGACTGTCTTCTTAATGTGTCAAGAAAACCGTTAAGTTTGGTGGCGGCAGTGTGATGGTGTGGGGAATTATTTCATCTGCAGGAGTTGGCCCTATCATCCGCGTACATGGCAATATCAATGCTGAGATTTACAAAAGGCTTCTTCAGGAGCATGTGGTACCAAGATTACACCATAATCTTTATGAATCTCCTATTTTCATGCAGGACAATGCACCTTGCCACAAGGCTCAGAAGGTTATGGCTTTATTTGAAGAAGAAGAAATCGCCCTAATGAAGTGGCCAGCCCAGAGCCCCGACCTGAATCCAATCGAAAATGTTTGGAAGATAATTGGAGAAAGGGCTCAGATTTATTTATTAACTATAATATTTACAAGAAATGATATGAGAGGAAAGCGTTTAGCATGAAATTTATTTTAAATTCGATATGGGCCCTAAATTTCGCTACCAACTTATCGAGCCGCGAAGCAATCGGTTCAGTTGTGGCATGGAAGACATAACTTCTTATATTCGTCCTTCAGGTTCTTCCACAGTTTTAGTTTGGTACAGTAGACTTACTACTTTATTACACCCCAAAGAAAAAAGACACTGAATGTTAAGTCAGCACTCTTGGCTGGCCACTCAGACATAAAATAAGGAGTTAATTTTCAATCAACTGGTGTTATTCATCAATTTCTTTGTATCATATGCTGGCTCTTTGTATTATATTATTTTGTAGGGAGTTACCGTTTATTAATTTTCGTACTTTGTTCTGAAGTTAAAGTTGGTTGTAGAAACTGTTTTTCGGGTATTGTTCATTTTCCTGTTGTGTTATTTATGGTTTGTAGTAGGCTTTCAATACGTTAACAGTTCATTTTTGTTCTATTTCTGTTGAATATTTTATGGAGTTTATTTGATTTGGGAAGTGTTTTTCGATGGGTTTAATGAATATTGGTTCCTATTTTGACTTCGACACTTTTACTATCGGTTGGTTTGAATCATGTCACATTTCTATTTCTTTTGTATTTTTGTTTTTTGCTTTAGGTAAATGTAAATTTTGTTGAAAAACAATTACAACAACTATTTCATATTCATTTTTTGCATCGTTGAATTATGTTCGTTCTAAGAATAATCGGTGGTTGTTGGATTCTGGGATTGTTTTATTAAATTGGATGGATGATTGGAGAAAATGTGTAGTCTTTTGGTATGCTGTATGGTTGTATATGCAGTATGAGCATAGGTATCAATACTGCATATATATATATATATAAATATATATATATATATAATAAAGGAAAAGAGGGAAGTTATAAAGACAGTGCTTAATGTAAAACATAAAAATTTACAAAATAGTGTCAATATAAGTAAAACAATATTCATGTTACTGCATTTTGAGCTTTATGTAGACACTTAGATATTGATTGTGATGTCTCACCATCGTCAAGGAGTAAGAATCAGGAGATACTCAGATATATCTCTTTCTCTCACACACACACACACACACACATATATATATATATATATATATATATATATATATATATATATATATAAGCCTATTGTACAGGGTATCGGCAACGACCACCCACACACGCACACACCTATATATATATATATATATATATATATATATATATATATATATATATAGATAGATAGATAGATAGATAGATAGATATAAGGGTGTATCAAAAATGTCCCAATGCATAACATATCGTGAAACAGTGCTCCTCTTTCTTCTACATACACTTGCAGCAGTCAGTTGAGCCTTTCATATGCGCTCCAACACATTGTCGAATGGTTTCACAGTTAAAGCGTCTGAGTATTATTAATGTCTGCTGCTGCAAAAAAAAAAAAAAACCAAAAAAAAAAACAATTGTTTTAGGTGGCAGCACAGATCAAAATCCAAAGGTCAAAGTACGTTCATGCCATGGAACCCGTCTTCACCAACCTATCCATATTTCATGGTAGATGTCGCGAACAATGTGACTAAAATGTGATGGAGTCTCATCATAACTGAAGCATATGCGTCTTCGAATTATCAGGGGTACATCCTCTAGCAGGTCTGGACAGACAACTCCTGTATGACGTGCTGGGAGAACATATGAACCTACCAGAAAGTCACCTACAATTCCATCGTACACATTAATCCTAAACTGATGTAGATGTCTACCCTGGGGATTTTGATCTCCCCACAACCGGTGGTTGTATAAATGTGTCATTTCGTCTTTCCAAAAGCTGCCACATCCGTAAAAAAGACTGAAGACACAAACAACAGATCTGAAGTTTGTGCAATAAATCATCCTCAAAAGTTCTCCCTTCGTGAGTGATCGTGAGTGATCAGAAGGGAAAAGACACTTCAAATGTTGCGAATGATACAGATACAGCTGCTCTTGAAGTACCTTTCATGTGCTACTATGGGATGTACGATATGCTAGGAGCACTTGACCGGTGAGGATACCTGGGTCGTCGCCGTTACCCTGTACAATGTGTTCTTCGAGGTCAGGCGTACGAGTGGAATTTGATCTACATCGACACATAATTTGTGTTGCCACGGATCCTCTCTCAGCATCGGGACGATAAAGAACAGCAAATTTTGGATAACTCGGCTACCTATCCGCCTGCACCCGATAGGAATATCCTGCCATTATTAAACGGAAAACTTCTCAGTTAACACACTACTAGACACGTTAAACCTTGAAGACAGACCAGTCTCAAATATACACGAATGACAAATGTAACCTAGTCTATATAGAAATACAGTGCCATTTTCTGTAAAATTTCGTTAACCTTAAAAACTAAAAAAATGAAGGATTTGCGAACATATGTTTATATTTTATCCTTGTGCTGGTTTGAGTAATTCCCCCTCAAAATTTGGAAATGTGTTTTTTTTTTTATATATATATATATATATATATATATATATATATATATATATATATATATATATATATTAATGTTCATATACATTACTATACTTATAATTTTTACCTTAGAGAAACATAATTTTCTTTATTCTCTGTCACGTTATGCTAGCTAATTCTGCAAGATATAATTATGTTGATTTTTTTCTCTAATAATAATTCTATATCATATTGTTTCTCGTTTTATTTCTACACTTTAGGTTTACATTTGATGTGTACAAGAAAAAATATCTTGAGATTAATTCTGTATGGAAGAAATTCACATTAATGCAGGAAAGAAATGGATTTCTTTTTCGATCTCCATGTCAAAGATGGCATTGAATTTTAGCTGAAATAAAATTCTCTGGAAATGCTCTTCTTTATTTAGATGTTTTTTTTCAGTCTTCTTAACAAATAATAGTAGCAACGTTATTCCTACAACGCATAATTTATTAGAAATAGGATCTTCATCTATTATTCTATTTTGTGTTTATTCTAACTTTGCATTTCTTTATAGAGGTCACCTCGTGCTTTTATTGTTAAGTTTCGGTAAAGAATGCAAAACGTATTTCGGATTTGAATATTAATTATTGTTAACTTTTCAAATAACCAATTTCATTATTGATTCTATTTCTATTGTCATTACTTTCTTTCTCTTCTTCCTCTTCTATATGCCACATCCATTCAGGACATGGACGAAATGGTTTCTCGGACACTTCCTATCCCCTGTGGCCAGTAGCCTTTTTCTCGCGTTTATAAAAACGTCGTTTTTCACGGTATCACACTTAGTCTCAATCTGCCCTGTGTGTGTTATGTTTTCCAACCTCTACTTCCTCCAAGAAATTTCTTCTATCTCATCCTGATTCTGAGTATAAGTGTTCATTTTGTTGTCATTTTCTTTGAGACTTCATCCGACCATGGAATTCTCAGTATCCTTATGTAGAACGACATTTTTGTAGCCTCAGTTTTTCTCTACACTGATACAAACCGTACGCAGTCATGCGATGAACAGTTTTTTAGGGTTCGATGCATACTTAATCAAAGGTTAAAAGTACAAAATGATGATGATTAAAGTTAAATCTCATGAAATAATCGTTAGAGTGCATAAAGAATAAATCTCACTATTAGTTATTATCTGTCATTTTGTCAAAGAAAGATCCCTTTTTCTCTAGTTATACATGAAATAAAGTATAAATATATTTGTCAAGATCGGTAATCAGTAAAAACAGTAGACATCAGTAAATAACTTAATTTATCTGATGAAAAAAGATTACAGAATTAAAAAACAAATGAATGCATGTGTAATGTCAAGAAAAATATATTTAGACGCTGACGAGCCACGACGAATAGAAATCTATGTAGTTTTGTTGATGAGGAAATAAGTGCCGAATATAAAATGCAGACAGGAACAATAAAATGAAACTAATAATGCAATAACATTAAAATAAAAATAACTCTAAATATGGCTGCTTACAAATATTCTAACCTTTTCTTTTGGCAGTGGAAAATATTTACTTGAACGTTCTATTTCAAATATATTTTCACGAAATAGAAATGAATATATATTTGCCAAATAATTATTCAGGTAAAAGGACCAAATAGCCTAGAACCCTAAGATGATCAGTAGCGATAACAAGAACATTTTTACAATCAGGCATCCTCGTTTAATAAGATTATCTGACACTGGCAGATGGCCATAATTAGAGAGAACCGAAAGCGGCCTGATTTCACTGTCTGCCATACAATTATTTTAATAATCGACCCACATGAATCTTTTTAGAAATTTTACAAGCCGAGCTGAGTTTGACGCAATAGAAAGAGACATGTAGACCCAATGGTATTTGAGAAGAAGTGGGTGTCTGTTAATGCATGATACGAGTTCACTTTCACTGTAAAATTAGAGTCAAGTTACTTTTCTTATGAATGGTGTATGAAATGAAATGAACAAATCTTTTGAATTCTTGCGACACAAACTGTGGTTGAATATAACAAAAGATCTTCAAATTTGAAAAACTCAATAATCAGAAAGAGTTCCATTTTTGCATTGCTCAGGATATATAATTCCCATCCAATTACTTATGAAAATCTCTTCAAATTAGATTTCCTAATATCATAATGATTATTTTAAAAAAATTCGAAGAAATCAGAAGAAATGATTCATACAGTTAAATATTTCTCATGAAAGTTACTTTGATTTGGATTTGTTAGAACAAAAGTAAATCAGGAAGAATATGAAATTTCCGAAATATTCTTGAAAAGGTCTTAGATTATCCTGAATGCTCAGCTTAGATGTTACTGTTAACTTTTATTTATAACCTAATTTCCCAATGAAATGAAATCACAAAATATTTTGGAATTTCGTTAGAAAAAGTTAAAATGAAGATGTCGTATAATTAGGCATTTTTTATTGTCTGTCTCTATCTTTTCTTCCTATCCCTCCCAAGAGTAGGCTCACTATAATAGATATGAGCACAATTTTGAGCATTGAATCTCGTTTTAGGAAAAGAAAAAAACTTACATAAAATGACACACACATTAAAGAACATCTATCTATATGGCACAAATTAATACAAAACAGTATATATTTTAGCTTGCTAATTTTACATCGAGCATTATTATTAAAAAAAAACAGCTCTAAATAACGCTATGAGAGTCAAATAGCCCAGTTCTTCAAAACAACAGCCCATATATTTCATTTGATTATAGCGGTAGAGATTGTGCAGAACCAACGACACAATTAATAAGAGCCGAATACTGAAAGCTGGTGCACAGCAGGGCACAAGGTCCCCGAAGCGCTGTCATTCTCAGGGACTGTTCACCACCCAGTCTTTATAGGACACAGTCTGACCTGTTATTTACCCATAGCTAAGGGAGAAGAAATCCATAGTTTTCTCAGCGGTATTAGCACATAAGAGGATGTAATGAACTAGACTAGAATTTGAAAATACCTCCCCGATTCTACAATCAATTTAAGCGTTCTACTAGGCTGGATTCTCGCACTCACCCTTTTACTGTTGAAACTGTTAAATGTAGCCGTATCTTCTACTCAAATAGATTCACGTCTCGCAATTCGCGCCTGTGGAATTCCCTCACATTTTCCTGTTTCCCTGATAGCTATAATCTCCAACCATTCAAATGTAATAATGTAGTAAATAATAATAATAATAATAATAATAATAATAATAATAAAAGTTGATCACGTCTGTACTGACGAACCGTACTTATTCCTTTTTCGAAACAAACAGCATTCTCCCGCTGGAACAGAAGGGATGCAGAAGAGGTTCATATGGCCGCAAAGATTAACTTCTGATAAATAAGATGATCCTGGAAAATTTCAGGAGACGACGCAGAAATCTAAGTGCAGTGTGGATTGATTATCCTAAAGCCTTTGATAGTGTTCCACATTCTTGAATTCTTAAGACTTTGGAAATGTACAAAGTCTCCCCTGTGGTATTAAATTTCCTTAAGCATAGCATGGGAACGTGGAACACCAAACTATACCTTAGTCACACCGGGGGCACTGCCATATCCAACCGTCTGAATATCCGACGTGGAATCTTTCAAGGAGATTCTCTGTCACCCCTTCTGTTTTGTTTATCCTTAATCCCTCTTACACATGAACTAAACAACAGTTACAATGGTTACAAAATAAATAAGAAAATATTCAATCACCTACTCTACATGGATGATCTCAAACTCTTTGCCAATGACGACAATGAGTTGAAAAGCCACATCAATATTGTAAAATACTTCAGTGACGACATAGGTATGGACTTCGGATTAGATAAATGTGCAAAAGTTACATTCAAGAAAGGTAGAATTACAGAAATACCCTTAATAGATTTAGATTTTGTCACAAAGATTAGGGAACTGGAGCATGATGAAGCTTGTAAGTACCTAGGAATTAGCGAAGGAGATGGCATACAACACCCCCAAATGAAGGACACAATAAGAAAAGAGGACTACAGACGTGTACGTCTGGTACTAAATACTGAGCTAAACTCAAAAAAAAAACCCAGAATATCGGCCATAAACACATTGGCTGTCCCTGTGGTGCAATACAGCTTTAATGTCCTTAACTGGACCATAGCTGAAATTAAGCGAATGGACGCCAAAACAAGAAAGCTTCTCACTTGCTACCGCATGCATCATTCCAAAGCTGATGTTGATCGTCTGTATGTGCCCAGATCCGAAGGAGACAGAGGATTAGTTCAACTAGAACAGTCCTACAAAACTACAACAATTGGCCTCCAAAGATACTTGGAAACTACAGAAGACTGGATGATGATATGCGTCAAGGAACATGAAAGTAGTAAGCGTCTTTACTTCGTAATGAAAGAAGCCAACAAATTCAAAATGGAGATTCAAATGGGCGTAGAGATGCAAGTACAGCACAATACACCGGCTGAAACTGCAAAATACTTAAGATGGCAAGATAAACCGCTTCATGGCCAATACTCTGCCCGTACCAAACAAGCTGACGTAGACAAAACCCGTACTCATCAGTGGCTACGTAGTGCAGGGGTTGAAAGGAAACTGAAGTTTTTATCCTTACTGCGCAGGACCAATGCTTGCTAACTAGGAATTATCATGCACATATACTAAAATATTGTGTCAGCCCAAAATGCAGATTCTGTGATAAATATCCAGAAACGATTGATCATCTTGTATCAGTTTGCACGATATTGGCACCTACTGAATATAAAACCCGGCATGACAGAGTGGGCCAATATCTGCACTGGAAAATCTGCAACTTCTACGGGAAGGAACCTGAAAGCAAATGGTATGAACACCACCCAGACCCGGTTACGGAGATAGGACCTGTTACAATTCTATGGAACTACACAATACACCCTGACAGAACTATCAAAGCCAACCGACCAGATATTGTTATTAAAGACCACAAACAAACAAAAAGTGCCTCCTTATTGATATGGCTGTCCTTGCTGACTGCAATGTATTTCTGAAGATATTCAAAAAGTTGTCAAAATACAAGGACCTTGAAATAGAAATATCGAAAATGTGGCATATGGGAACATCAACAATCCCTGTTCTAGTTGCAGCCCTAGGATTGATTCGAAAATTGCAGTAGACTAATTGAAGGGATTCCTGGAAGTCCATGCCTCAAGGAGATACAAAAAATTGTTCTGACATGTACAACCCACACTTCACTTTTCTATGTAATATAGTATTGGAAATATAGATTCATAAACAGAGCTCAATGTATATATACTGAGCAATATAATATACTTCAGGAAGGAAAAACAACTTAACATATCATTGAAGAATTCGGTAATAAATTTCTTTTGACAGATATGTTTTTAATATCAACCTCATCGAACAAAAATCGTTGAAATTTATCCAGATAATTTATTACAAATTATTTTAAAATTAAGTCATATGAGAAAAGGAAATAAATATCTATTTAATTGACCTAGAAAGATTTTCCTGGAGATTTACATTACTGAAGAGAAGATTGGGGGAAACAAAAAAGAAGAAACAAGATGTCAGCACCATGAGTAACGATAGGTCGGGGAAGTAGAAATGAAAGCTAGTGAAATAAATTAAAATTAAATGAAAATTTATATCGTCGTCATCTAATCTACGTCAATATAACAATCATCATCATCCTATATACATATATATTATAAAACACTTCATATGTGCGTATATATATATATATATATATATATATAAACATGTAAAAATATACAGATCCATAAAATCACACTAGTTAATACATATATACAATGCATTCACGTACACATTCATACACATATGTATGCACACAGGCAGGCTCACACACACACACACACACATATATATATATGTATATATATATACACATGTACTGTATACATAGGTATAAACACCTACATACACTTGCATAAACATACACACGCATATACATACCTACATTAACCATTTTCACCCTTGGAAATGTGATCTGATAGACCAAGTAAAAACCACCTACTGGGGGAAATAAATTATAATCAATGGACCGATAAGGTTGTCTGTTTTCATACATACATACATACATATATATATATATATATATATATATATATATATATATATATATATAAAATACACTCATTCATACATACACATATAGCGCAAATACACATATAAACATATATAGGCATACACATATATGCATACATATATATGCACATACTTATTAAAAAATATATATATATATATATACATATATAAACAAAAACATAAATACACATAAATCAAAACATATAACTTACAATGAGTAATGCAACATGATTGTATGACTACTGAATAAATACAAAATAAACTTCTATTTATAAGCTAATTTAAATCTATTTTTAATGTGACATTTAAACATGATCTCATTTCTTTGGTTCAATAGATGGATAGCATTTTTATATTTAATTATTTTAATTTTTTCGTTTAGGTCCAAATAATATCTATTTCTGAAGTTGTCAGGGATTTGGGATTTACCTATAATATTCCATTCTATCCTTTAATTTCAAGATATATTTAGAAAGGGTCATTTAGTGTTTTAGATAAGGGCCGGAGAAAGAATGCTTGTGAGTGTAGAACCTCTGCTTCTAGATCCTAGCGGAAATGCCGATGTATACTTTTTATCATTTACATTTTCTGTTTGGAAAATAGTTGCTTGTTATATAAAATTTACGGATTTGCATACATCTCCAACTGTGGAGTTGATTTTCGTTCTACAATTACGAGAGGGTTTGCTATCTTGTTCGTTATTGCTATAAAATGTGTTTAATATTTTATTATAATGTAAATTAATTATATTGTAGATGTTATTTGTGCAGGAGTAGATATTTTTTAAAGTGTTTCTATTAAAAAAATACTTGGGTTATTTTGGTTAAAATGTTTGTTGTTTCAGAATGAATTGATCAATATTTAATTTAGTTGTCAGAAAGGAAAGTTAAACCATATAACTTTTCTTTTCCTGTGTCTGGGTCTATTTGTTTTAGCTAAAATATATTTTGCTTAAAGCCACTACATTGCGGCCATTGTAATAAGGGTTTGTCTTATTGAAAATTTTATTATTAGAAGATAGTCTGTTAATTCTAGTATTGTACAGTGGTAGGAATTTGTCAAATTATTGGATTGGGATGACTGGAGATAACATTAATATAGTTTGATTATCTTTGTGATATGTTTTAAATGTATTGTTCAAAAGCTAGAAAGTTATATGTAAGAAATTACTTATTTTAAGGTTGGATAAAACTTCAATTCTAAACCCAAGGAAATTGAAAATCCTGATAATTTTCTTATGTAGTGTGTAAATAGCGGACCATTATTGTAAGAGATAGAATTAAATCCATCATCTTTATATAGAACAACCTATATATATATAGATAGATATATATAAATATAAAGTGAACATAGAAGTCAACATTAAGAGGCGACAGTCTGTTTCATGCTCAATGCAATCGTCAGGCCACGAATGCTATTATTTTTCGGCTATTTATATATACGGGTCTGTGATGCATTTTGGGTAGTCTGTTTTGGAGTTTATTTTACCGGAAGTCGTTTATATTGTTTATTTATTTATTTAGGTTAAATTATTTTGCTTCTTATTTATTTTTTATTTTTATTTTTTATGTTTATTTCTCATCTTATATATTTATTTATTTATTTATTATTTTAATCGGTGTTTTTATTAAAGTAGTAAAATGTGTTTATATCGCTTATTTAATAGTTTTGTTTTGATTTGGGAATATAATTAACGCTATTTATTTAATTTTGGGGTTGAATTTTGTAGGTTATTTTAACTATTATTTTGGCGGGAACAGTTTCAATTTGTTTATTACTTCATGTATTTATTTGAATTGATTATCTTTATTTGTTTTTTTAACGGTTAGTTTATCGTGATCGGTTTATTTGTTTATTTATTTATTTGTATGAATTTAGGTCAATTTATTTTACTTATTATTTATTTGTTATACTTTATATTTTCTATTTTCGGGATTCGACTTTTAAGTAATGAAGTAATTTTTTCTTTTATCGTTATATAACAGTTATAGCTATTTTTTCGTCCGATTTTTGGTTTGATTTTTATTGTCTAGCTAATATTTTGGTCATAATGGTTTGCTAATTTGTTAATTATTTACTTTATTTATTTGGGTTCACTGATGTTTTTTTCATATTTTTATTCTATTTGGTCTATTCTAACAGGTGTGATTTGGTAATTTGTTTGGGTTATTTTATTTTATTATATTATTGTCATTTGTTTATTTAATTATTAATTTTTTATTTTATTTTTTATTTTCCTTTTTCGATTTTTAAGTAACGTTACTTAAAAATCGAAAACGAAAATATATATATATATATATATATATATATATATATATATATATATGATTAATTTGAGTAAAATTTGTCACTTAGCTGAATGATGTTACCTTCAGCATCACGACTCCTGAGTTTCGTAAACAAATCTCTCTGTTCACTTTTCAGCAATTTACTTCTTCTTTTTTTTTATAGATATTTTCCTTTCATGAATATCTAATTGTGGTGTAAGTCTTCGTCTATATTCTCCATGTTTCTGTGTGCTCTTGTGTTAGCGTGCGGCCCTACGCCCGTTTTTGCGTTGGGGCGTTAGCTCGCGTGTGCCCGTATGCGCAGATGTGCTTCGAGATGATTGTGCACTTTTCTGCATGTTTTGTTTTCTCTCTCTACACCTGATCATTTAGACTTTTTCTTCTTATTTTCATCTGTAGCTGACTTAATCTGGTTTAGTTCAGTTTTTAGATATCTGAACTACTTTTATTTACTTATATTTATTTATGGTCATTCTAATTCTTTTTACTAGGAAATTGTATTTCGCTCATTTACGTTTTTATGATAAATAACTGATATTAATGTAAAGGTCATAAAATTATATATATATATATATATATATATATATATATATATATATATATATATATATATATATATAGTTTATGAAAACTAGGTAATCCGTATGGGTACACCTAAGGAGGATAAAATCCAGAGAGCACAATGTAAATCCAGAGGAAATAATTTAAATAAAAACAGACCACTTTAAGGTTCCATGTAATAAATTATTTCACCACAGCCCTTTTAAAAGGACTGCGGATCATCAGACTTTACTTCCAAACAAAAAATGAAAAGAAAATTTACTTATTTTTGACGGGCCGTATTAAACATATGTAAATTAATGTAGTGAGGAAGTGAAGGGGGAGAGAGAAGACATGAGTGAGTTAGCAGATATTGACACATTTAAACGGTTAACTTAACGGAAGTTATATATTGAAATCGAAGCGGTAGAGAAGAAAAAACTCATAGAGAGAAAAAGAGATTTTTCTTTGTAAAAAAGCTAGAAACAGACGCTGTTATTTTGCTTTACTTTCTAAAGTGTTATTTTGGGGGTTCATAAATATTAATGTTTGTTTCTAGACTGTCTATAAATAATTTAATTTGGTGTTTGTTAGTGATTTAATTTTTTTTTTAAATTTTGGGGATTTTCTTTGAAATAGTCGATTAGAGAAATATTCATAGAAAGTACAAAATTTTATTTTAAAATATAAGTTTACTTCTAGTAATGTTTTTTAAAACTTATAAATTTTTTTTTTAATTGATTATTAAGTTGACATCTCTATCCGTTTGATTTTGTTCATGAATTTAACTCGTGACTGTTTCTAGATAGGTAATCTCTTTTACTTAAATTTTAGTTAAGTTAATATGGGGTAATATTTGAAGGTAATATTAATGATCTTGCTCTGTCATATACTGTATACACACCAATGCAAATATCACATATACACACGTTTCTTTACATATTCAATCACTCATATGTACCGAAATACACAGGTAACTTCATGTATGAACATCTACCTAAATATAAATTTATTTTCCAATTTAAATATTTTATCATCAATAATGATTATTAAAGGGTAATATATTTAAATTTAAATTAAATTATCAATTTTAAAAAAATTTCTCCCTATTATAAAGAATTTTAAACTCACACTTCCACTTAATATATATATATATATATCAGGGTGCTGTTTATTTCAAGCCAAATATTGTAGTGTTCATCATTTTCAAAGATAAAAAATGTTTTAAAACTATTAGCACAAACTATGATACTTAAAATTATCTATTGTACCCATTTTAAAATATTTGTGCAGTAATACTTCTTTCTTAAAACTCTTGACCCATCATACTTAGCTCAGATGAGGACAACAATATTTCTCTTAAAATAAATAACACGCTGATGATGATTTTGTGCTAATGTCGAAATTACTCGGAATAAAATCATATATATCAACACGACAATTTACTCTCTTCCTTTAGTAATGACTCTATGAATAAGAAAAGATCCAATTGAAAATAAATAAACAAAACTTGTCTAAATTATTCAATGAAACATATCTCAGTGAAAACATGCTGACAAATTATATATATATATATATATATATATATATATATATATATATATATATATATATTAAATAAAAACAGACCACTTTTAGGTTCCATGTAATAAATTATTTCACTACAGCCCTTTTTAAAGAATTGCGGATCATCAGACTTTACTTCCAAGGTTTGGAAGTAAAGTCTGATGATCAACACTCCTTTATAAAGGGCTGTGGTGAAATAATTTATTACATGGAACCTTAAAGTGGTCTGTTTTTATTTAAATTATTTGCTCTGAATTTACATTGAGCTCTCTGGATTTTATCCTCGTTATGTTTACCCATACGGATTACCTAGTTCTGAACTAAAATATATATATATATATATATATATATATACTAATATATATATATATATATATATATATATATATATATATAATTAACTCATGAACTCTCCTGTCGTATTCGACGTATGACGGTCAAGTAGCTCAGTTCCTAGGGACCGATATCCCATACACCATTATATATTATTTGAACGATAGGGAAGGTGCAAGCGATCCTCAACAGGATTTTAATTCAGAGTTGTACTTCTCCTAGGCCATTTGCCATCCAAGTCAAGAGGATCAATACCTTTTCCAAGGGTATTAGCACGTAAGTGAATGTAATGAATTCGACTGGAATTCAAACTCGGCTCTCCGATTCCTCAATCCCAACCGCTATCCACTAATCCACCGTGTCCACTTTGAAACCTGACATTCGAAGTATCAATAAATCTGCTACTCGTTATTTAAGTTTTCTCAATTTTTTCTTTGCTTTTCATTCTATTTTCATATAGGATGTTTTTTAAGATAACATTTCCAGTGATTATATCAGGTAAAAAATATATGTTATGTTAATGAATGGGGTACTCATGAAACAGATTAATGAATGGGATACTCATGAAACATCTCCAATTTGTGAACAAAAATTTTTCGTTGTTCATGTAAATATAGACACACTAGTTCATCCAAGTATATGTATTGGAAGGAGTGTCGATTCACTTGAAGGCAGGCTTTAATGAAGATGCTGCAAGCAAGAGAATAATGTCTCACTCAAATTATAAATTTAAATTCCTTATGGATTCAAGTGAAATATAATACCAGTTAATTCGTCAAATAACTCGTTTTTATTGTTTATAAAAATTAAGAAACACAAAAGAATAATTTTCGTAATGAAGAAAAAAAAGACTAAAAATTAAGCAACTTCTACCAACGCAAAACTGATAATTATCTCAGAGTCTGTCTATATTTCTGAGATGAGGTATTATGTACATTATTTACATTATTCGGACTATTGTCTTCATCTTTGTCGCCATATTTATCACAACGTTTCGGCCGTTGTACGCTCCGGCCTTCTTCAGATGGTTGGAATTTCGAATTGAACCCTTACTTTCGCTCACTGGGGTAGAATTTTCTAGTTCCACGTGCCATGTTTGATGGATGTCAGTTATCAGTTATCTCCTGCTAATTTCCCTCTGAAAGTTCTCCACTGCCTTAACCGGGTATTGAACTCATACTCTTTGGGTCCTGTCACTGGATCTAACCAACACCTTTATCCACTGTGCCATGTGTCCTTGAGGACAATAATCCGAATAATGTAAATAATGATAATTATCTATTTTGCAGGAATCGTCCTCACGGGTCACAGTGTCTTGAAACAAATACAACACTGGTAATGACGATGTTGACGTATACGAGAGGAATATTGATTAGCAGGACGAATGGAAAGTCCATAGATGAAAAATAAAAGATTATCTACTATTTCAACCTTCGACTTTTCTCCCGGGCTTTGACTCTAATTTCCGATGTTAAATCTTATCCTCTGCAATCTTATTTTGGTCGTCTTTATTTTCATCTAAATATTATAAATCATAGATTAGTTTCAGATGTTTAAAAGGAAGCGGGAATTTATGAATGTTTTCTTTAGTAGCCTTTCTTTTATATATTTATTTTGATCTATTTTGGTAAAATAAAAATATTGCAATATTCCGGCATAAATATCACATGTATTTCAATTTTTCACACATTGTTTCTTGATATCTAGCGGGCGGGCTTGTTTCTCATGTCTTTTATTCATCTCCATTGTCGCCAAACACACGTGCGCACACACACCAACCCCAACCACACACACACACACACACACATATATATATATATATATATATATATATATATATATATAAATATATATATATATTCATTAACTCTGGTTGACATTTTTGTCTTTTCTTTCTCCTCAGTCTACGTTTTCCCAGTAACGCTCTATTCTTTCCACTTCCTTTCAATATGATTTTTCATTTCTTTCCCGCGTACTATTATTCTGTAGTTTTCTCGGTCATAAGTCATAATTTATTTCAGCTCATAGGGGTTGTGGTTTGGGTAGATATTACACAAATATTCTTGGTAGAAAAGAATAACAGTAGAACATAAAAAATAATAGAATAAATGTTACTAATAATTCCACTACTTTTACTATACCACTTCTCTTTTTCTTCCTACTAATACTACTAAAACTAATGATTTCATCGGATATATTTAACCATAGAAACAGTAATCTGAAATAGCACAAATGTATTCTTTTTTTAAACCTAGAAAGAATCTAATAAATTTCTGGAATCATAATCTGGAGATCGACATCTATAGATTAGGAAAAGCAAAAGCGTGAATTGTTCATGTCTGTACACCCAAGACTAGATTTAACAGCCATTTTTAGCGGATCAGGAATGAATCATACAGAAGTGAATTATAACAATGGATCCTCTCAGCAACTTCACATATCCTGAATATATTATAATCAGCTCTTTCAGATTCATTTGAATGATTTGTTGTGATCTCTAGGGAATAAAAATAAACAATAAATGTTAATAAGATTTTACATTAATTATAAAAGAAAAACAATCATTTGATTATTGTTTAAATTCAAAATAAGAAGTAACAGCGCATATAATTCCTTATAACTCAGAAAAAGGATGTGCATAAAATAGAAGGATTTATCAAGAGAAAAAAAAACGATTTTGAAAAATTAAATAAATGTCATACAAAATTTACAATTATCAATGACAAAACAATTAGTAGGAAAGCTTCGGAAAAATTATAATTAAAATATTTCACTTAAAAAATGTTTAAATAGAACGCTTTAAAAAACTGTCGTAGTTTCATATTCTGATACAAATCAATCATCATAAACTTGGCAGGAAATTGATATATCAAATAAATATAAAATAAATAACCGAACACAATTTATATTCTCAACGTTTCTTTTGGCTTAATGCATGTAAAATGGGTAAAAATGAAATCAAAAGCAGAAAATATTAAAGCAAAACCAAATTTTACTAAACTCAACTTGATTGAATAATATATCATTTGTGATTCTAAAATAACTTCCGGAGAAATTCAAGCGTAAGAATTTAGAATCTAAATTTTTCTTTTAAATATCATACTCTTAAGACCTTTTAGCAACAGTGACAAAGATATTAAACCATATTGAGAAGTAATTTTGTTAAATGGCAGTTCATCCGCACTATAAATACGGTTTATTTCTTAAGTGTCCATGATCAACAGAAAATCACGAAGATGACCGTAATTTTCTATCTATTCATCTCGATTGTTTAACTATTTCGACAAAATCTTTACAAATAACCAGAAGAAACAGGATTTCGATAATGCAGCCTAATATTCTTTAATTTCCCAGAAGATATTTCTGGAGAGCAAAGTACCAAGGTATCAACATTTTCTTGTAATTGACCAACGCATTTACTGAATATGGTTTTTACAGCATTTATGTATATAATGTAAATATGCATTTACAAATACGAAAAACACGGTGTGTATCTCTTTGCAACTTTAAGAGCTATTCTTATTTTACAAATTTTCCTTTTCTTTAATACGTGATTTGTGAAGCGTGAATAAGTTTTTCTGCATTAAACATTGTGCACGTGACATTTCATTTTCCCAGTTCCTTCCATTTGTGATATTATCAATACATACATATTGCAAATATATTCATTTACTTTTTAATTTTTATATTTTGCACACATATATTTTCGAAAATGTTTTCTTTAAATAATATTGCTCATCAGAAATGTATTGTTACAATGAAAACTACGTAAAGGACAAAATTATTAATTCTGCCCCTAAAATCATTGGAGTCTATATTAATGCAAGCACATAAAAATACGTGCTCTTTTCTATTACAACAAAGTTTATTTCAACAAAGAAAATAACAATGTTTGTAAAAGAATAGTGCATTTAATTCAGGTATTATTCAAGTACGGGGTCAAAACTGAACTATAAACAGCATAAACATCAACCCAAATATCGAAACAGGAATATTTTAAAATCCCTCTTTGTCAATTTCAAGAATCCTCGTAAAATATTAATCTAAACAACACCATTACTGCAAAACAAAATGTATAACAAAGAGCGTTAGCGAATTGACGAAACTTGATTGCACGTAATTTCTCATACCTACGACTAGCACAACTCGTATGAAAAATTACAAAAAAATTAAATATCCAAGAAATATTTGACAGACGAGGGAAAATACGACACCTAAATTAGAAGGTACATTAGTGCATTCTAAAAAGTAGAAACAAAGAAAAGTGTATTGGATTATTTGAATGCACTTGATGTAATATGGTTACTCTTATATGACAGATGAAGAAGAGATTTGATGTGTTTATACAGAAGTTGAGTGGGAATAAAACAGACTGCACATATGAGCTACGACGAAGTTTTAGAGAAAATGGAAACAACAAGGAAACTTATACGTAACATGAGAAAGATACAGTTGGAATATCTATTGGATATAATAAGGAAAGAGAAGTTGGAAAATTTGATTCTCAAAGACATATTGAAGGGAAAAGCGCCAGAGGAAAAAATAAAGCGTATGAACTATCGAACAAGTCTGTGTAAATGGTTGGCTGAGATTAGGAGAGATAGCAAAATAACAGAATGTTATTAACAGCTACGAAGGACAGGAATTTGTGGAGAGCAATGATCACCTAAGTCTTTCAAGTGTTATGGTGCATAGAAAATGAATAAGAATGATTATAAATAATAATGATTAAATGTTAATTTTTCAAATTTCGTTGTTTTTTTTTTCTGAAGGCGTGATCACTAAAAACAATTTTGACAACATGTATTTTTGTACTGAACAAAACGCTTTCTCTGATTGCATTACCTTCGTTTATCATTAAACATAGACTTTCTGGACAATTTTCATTATCAGAATACAACAGAGAAAAAATTTTGTTGAAATATATATATATATATATGAAACTTTTGCGAAACTATCTGCAATGTAGTCAATCCTGACTATTTGTAATGTGGTCGATCCTGATTATCTGTAATGTCTATCCTGATTATCTGTAATGTGGTAGTTACGATTTGAGTCACTTACCCAACGATATAATGTGGCTTCCTTTGATTTTTCCATAAGATATTTTCATGCTAATTTTTCTGATGAGCTATTTTTCTTAGTAACACAACTGAATGAATTTAAGTGGACTACAAGATGGACAAAGACGTTTCGACAGTTTATATTTGAACTAGACGGACGCACCCTTTAAGTTCTTTGCTAACAGTTTATTTCCTCGCACGTCTCGCCTGTGGAACTCTTTTCAGATTTCTTGCATCCCTGCCATCTACAATCTTCAAAGTTTAGATGCAACGCCAGTCGCCATGTTCTGTCTTCCTGAATTATGTTCGTTTATTGTCTTTTCCCCACCACTCCTTACTAAAATTTTTCTTTCTCTTTTACTTTCTGTAACACCTCCACCAAGCTGCGTGACAGTGGCATTGTCAACTTGCTTTGGCTGAAATGATAAAAACAGTAAAAATCCAATGTAACTATGAAATTCGGGCAATATCAATGCGATAGTCCTGTTCATTACATTGGAATGTGTTGGAAATACGAAATGAGAATTACCAAAATTGCAAGAACTACTAATCAGATTAAAGAACTACTAAAATTAGAATAAAAAACTCTTGAAGGAAATGAAGATTCGATAAGACTGACGGACATAAGCAATGATCAGTTGAAATGTCCTGTATGAAAACTATAAAGGAATGATAATACCGCGCGGGAAAGCACAATAAACACTTACAAATACACACACACAAACGTACACACGTGCACCTACGCACGCACGCAAAAAATATATGGAATCATTCATTACAGCCCAAAAGAGTGGTGTCTCCTAAACCGAAAAAAATACAAGCTAAAAATATGTAAATCTCAGACGGGAGTATTTGACTGGGAAAATGTATATTGCAAAGATGCTAAGATATTTTTGAGAAAATATGGACGCAAAAATGTGTACATATAATTTAAGTTAGGGTGAAGTCTTTGTAACTAAGAAAAGATATGTTCACAAGTGGGCATAAAACTACGAATAATTAAAGCTCGCTTTACTGAAAATTTTCAAATCAAAAGAAATTCTGCTTTAAAAATATTATTTCGTTGTCGACATCGAAGTTACGATTAAGGAACATTAATTATTTTATTACTAAAATGAAATGTGCATATTTGTGTTTTGGGCAAAACTTTTAGCCGTAATTTCTCTTTAATGTAAATGGACATAAAATTGATACGATTAAAAGCAAATTGCTTTATAAATACTACGTACATACACGCACACTCGCAGACAGAAGAATATATACATTCCTGCATAAACACGCACGCACACACACAAAAACACAAACACACACACACATTTGTGCGTGTAATATAAAAGAGGATAGTAAGGTAAATACCAACAGGTGAAACTCTGTTTCATGAGTACCCCATTCATTATAGCATATGCCGTTTATTATTTAACAACGTGTACATACATTTGTATGTGGATAACTATATATATATATATATATATATATATATATATATATATATATATATATCAGGAGGTCAACTAAAATACACGGCCAAGGTTTCGACCTGGCGGTGTCTTCGGGCGATACTTTAAATTCACTTCATCGCTTTTTTTAAAAAACACAAAGAACGCTACATAATTATTTTAAAAAAAGTAACAGGCGTATGATGATTGAAAGACAGGACATAGGGTGTAATGGAAAGGGAACTGGAAAAGGAGACAAAGGAAAGAATGGAAAGGGACAGGAATGTAATTTTATTGTAAATGTATACAGTACAAGGGAAATCAAATATGTAATGGAGAATGGGGTTTGCAGCGTGTCAAAAGTGTAGCAGTGTTTAACCGGCTTCATATTCACATAATGAAGAGGATTTTATATGAGGGCATGAGCTTAAAAGTTCTGAGTTTTGGTTTAAAAGGTTTTTTGTTTGTCCGGGAATATCATAATTGCTAATTTTTCATATTGGCATAGCTTGCAAATGCGGGCACAATTGTTATACATTTTTTTTAAAATTTTCCACCTTACGACCGGGTTCCTGATCTTTTTTCTTTTAAATTCCACATGTGACTGGCATGTTTGATGGTGTATTTAAGGTTTGGAAACTTAAAGGTCGATCTGAACTTGAAAGAGCTTTTTATGCAGCCTATATATGTCTTAATTTGACCATTTATATTTGTTACTTCTGCTTTATAAATAAATATATTTCGTTTTGTAAGCTCCATTTAATGGGCATCTAACTTTATTTCTACAGTTGCATGAATTTCTAGTATTATTTTGCTGCACATTGGTTTTGAGGTTTCTGTTATTTTTTCTTTTTATTATTGTATCTAAATTACTCGTGCAACTGTAGCTTAATTTGACTATATTTTTATTAAATATCTTATGTAGTCCTGCATTTTTGGGAAGTCTTTAGAAAGCAACCTGAAAAATAATTTACCTATATTACATTTAACCTCTGAATTAAAAGGAGGTCAATAATATTTTTTTCCTCGAATTGGCTTTCGTATTGTGTTTAATGTATTGAGGTTTAAATTCTAGATTTGCTTTGTGGCCCTCTGCCAATAAGTTTATCTCATATTCTTTCTTTTTTTTTCTTCAAAAATTGTCTTCCAAGAAGGGTTTTTGGATAGCCTAGAGCTATTCCATTTGGGATATGTTTAATTATACTTGGTGGGGAGGTGGTTGGATTTAATATTTACGTATCTTAACTTTGTATTAGTTTTTTAGGTACGAAGAGACTCTGCCGGTGAGAAGGTTTAATTCAACGTCCAGATAGTTAACAATGTCTTGTTTTTAATTAGGTCGACTTTTATTCCAAAGAATAGGTTTTTAAAGGTCTTAAAAAGTTCTTTTCTAATAGTGTCATTGGTTATTTTGATGTTTGGTGCTATCATTAGGCCGTCATCTCTATATAGACAGTGGTTGTTTATATGGAAGATCTTGTGTGTGTGAGTGTGAGTGTGTGTGTTTGTGTGTGTGTCTGTGTGATGAATATATAGACATATATACTATAGTGATGGGCTAATGAGCTCAATAACAGAGATTGAGCGTATCTAGATATAAAAATGGACATTGTGTTCAACATCAAGGGACGACAATTTGAAAATTTTGTTGAAGTTATATTTTGAAATCCAGTTTGATTTAAGGAATTGTAGGATATTATATGGATTAATATTATGAAAGTCTTCTTTCATGTTGGTCGTTTTATTTTGTTTGGCTGTATATCAACCTCTATGGATTATTTAATGCCGAAATTTAAATATTTTGTACGTAATTATATGATTTCGACTACAGATATTTTGTACATAATTTTATACTTTCAGAGTAAAGGTATGTTATATATATATATATATATATATATATATATATATATATATATATATATATATATATATAATGTTGCATTGATTGTCATTTTGCTATAGAAATGTATTGTTGATCAATTTATTATGAACATATACCGTTAGTTTTTTTGTGGGGGGTCATTATTTTGCCACATTTTAGACCATAATTGGTGCTAATACCCTGGATCAGGTTTGACCTGGAACAAGAGTGGTTCCACGATTCTCAAAATCTTCAATCTTCCGATCGGAGGTTTTGCTGCTGGATGTAGTTTTTCTTCATAGCCAGGACGATTTTTCTAGTCTAAGTTAAGTAAAATATCAATCTATCATCTACATTGATCTGATAAAGCAGCAGTTTCTTCCGATTAGTTTTAGTACTATTAGTCTAATTCTGTCTTAATGTTGTCGAATTATGATCATCTGCCAGATCTGGTTCAGCTTACAACATACGATACATACAAACAATTTTCAAAATGCTTCCGTCTCTGAATCAGACTAAGTATTATAATAACAGACATCGTTCTGCTCAAAATCATAAGTTGTGGCATCCAAGCAAATGGAATGAACCACAAACTGACTTCCATATAACTGTATAGATAGAGTTTTTGTAGCATCCATCTGATTGTCTTCATGGCCTATGCATTTGTGCATATAATGTGTAGGTAAACATTTATATCATGCATAGATATGATGGTATATGTATATAAACACAAAAGGCAGCTCTTTCTCTCTCTCTTACGCACACACATATCCACCTACACACATACACATATATTGAGAGTTGAGGCATTTCGCAGTATTTCAGTTCCTTTCACTTTAATTATTAATATCTTCTCTGTTATTTGGTCTAATGCATCATCAACAACTATCATCAACATTATTATTATTATTATTATTATTATTATTATTATTATTTCCACTGGGATTTTCTTACCCGTAAACAGTGATAACTTTCAATGAACTGAAGTGAGAGAACATTTTCCTCAATATTCCGAGACTATCCTTAGTATTGTAACGGGTTTTATCGGCCTTTCTGTCTTTGTAGTGGTAGTTCCCTTTCTACCCTCTAGATGCTCTAGGCATATTACTCTGTGCACCCAGACACTTGTCCGTATTCCCATAACAATTGTTACGAGTGTCATTCTCCACACTTAATTCAGTTCTCTTTCACGCTTGATATATTTATGCACATTATCACTTTCCTTCGCATATATTCCGTGGGCTTCCGGGTCAGTGAAATGCCCAATGTAATGCGTCCTTTTTCCTTTTCAAAACTACTAATTCTTTTTTCTGGATTTTGTCGTCTGTTTGAATCTTAAATTGGCAGACAAATTTATGCATTTCATACTTTAGAACAATCTCTGCATATACCATTCAGATGTATTTTAAAAAGTGAGTCACTTGCAGAGTTGATGCTGTTTTTTCAAAGAAGAGTTTTTTAAAGGTCTTAAAAGGCACTTTTCTAATAGTGTCATTGATTCTTTTGATGTTTGGTGCTCTCATTAGGCCGTCATCTCTATATAGACCGTGTTTTTTTATATGGAAGATCTTTTTGATTTTCCTGTCTTTCTATCATCATGCGCCTGCTATATTTTTTGGAAGATACTTATTATTACATTTGATATACATTCAGATTGTCAGATATTTTGCCCCTTAGAGATAAAAAAAAAACTTTCTTCATCACATGATCTGTCATCTCCCCGTCCCATGACACCATTTGTCCTTAAAGTGTTCCGTAAGAGGGAAATATTGCTGTAATTAATCCCGAGTGAGCCAACCAAAAAGGGATATATTCAGCTACTCATTAGTATGTTTATTGTATTTTCCCATGCCGGATTTTCAGTATATTCACTTACACACGATTTCGTGTACAAGTATGATATCAGGGCGATTTCTCTCCAAACACTTGTCACACAATATGGGTGTGGTACCCCACATGAGCTTACCGCGCTCTTTTTCGGCTACTGACGCTAGTAAATGGTCGTACGATGTCTCAGCAAATTTCATATTTTTGACCCACTTCCCAATGTATTCTGAGGATTATTTTTCATGGCATAGTCTGCACCTTTATTGTTCCACCTGACTACAGCTCTGACAATTTGTTGGACGCTTTCCGTAGCTTTCCCACACAGTCTGCACAGGAATAAATAAGCTGTTTTATCAACAGAATACTTGATACGCAATATGTTCTTAAGACGTGCTCTTCTGCTGCACACATCATCGTTTTGAGTCCCTAAGACACCACTTTTTCCATATTATTATTATTATTTGCTTCTTATTAATTCCGCTCTCGAATTTTACTCTCCCTGCTTTCCTATCTTTACGCTTAGTTCTTTTGCAATTCTCATCTCATTTCTACATCCGTTCTCTGTTTTCTCTTCGTTTTGGTTATCTTTCATTTCTTGGTCTTTTTCTCTCTCTCCATTTTACTTTTTCTTTATTCAATTTTCTCTCATTTTATTCAGTATTATAAATTAAACTTTATTTTTCCTTTATTATTTTCTACTCATTTGGTTTTCTTAGTATTCAATAATTGTAGTAATAATAGCAGTGGTAGATGTAGTAGTATTGATAATGCTTGTAGCATTGACATTCGATTATATAGTAATTTTCTATGTTGTTCATAGTTTTGTAATTAACTTTGTTTCCTGAATGTATGGAAAACTTTAAAAAATGGCAATATACTCAGTCTCACGTGACAAGGATATCGAACGAACTGCATGTGAATGCACACGTCCATGTACACACACAATTGTGTATAATCTCGTAGGTTCATACTAAATTATATATATATATAGAGAGAGAGAGAGAGAGAGAGAGAGAGAGAGAGAGAGAGAGAGAGAGTGAGAGAGAGACATGCACACACACATATATATGTGTGTGTGTGTGTGTGTGTGTGTGTGTGTGTGTGTGTGTGTGTGTGTGTGAAAAATATAGAAAATAGGAAAGAACTCTTTTAGCTAAATAATCCGAAGTTCTTAAGTATTTTTTTTAAAAAAAAAAGACAGTGCTAGATACAAAAGTAGAGCCTAAAAAGTAGATTCCAAAAATTTCGATTGAAGATGATACACAGCTTGGTACTTTAATTCAATTTTATTCTAATAATTATATTGAAGTTTTCAGCTCTTGTTTTTCAAACATGAAAACTTTTATGTAACGGAGGAATCATATTTTGAAATAAATAATATATATATATATATATATATATATATATATATATATATATATATATATATAATGTAAATCTATTTAAACTCGGTGGGTCTAAAAACGCGATGATCCCATGTGGGGAAACCTAGGTAGGTAGTACCTCTCTCGTTAGAATTTGTCCTATATATTTTCTGCTAATATATAATTTTCTTATTTATATATATATATATATATATATATATATATATATATATATATAGAAAATTTATACAAACATGTTTCATTGAATATTAGAGACATGTTGTGTAAACTTATTTCTATACTGATTCTCTCCAGTTGTCTAATCAGTTTCTTCATGTTAAGATGAAATTAATCAAGAAGGCGCCGTATTTTTTGTTAACCTTTCGAGCTTTTCTAAGATTATCTTCAGTGGTAAATTACAAAGACAAACATGTTATTGCAACTGTGACAACATTTGCATTCTGTTGTCATAGTAATTAAAAAAAAACACGCGTGAAAGTGCCTTGTCATAGTTATTCTAGAATGTTTAAATTTATACTTTATAGATATTTTCATAACAAGCGTTTCAATCTAAGGGAGTTGAATTTGCATGACAACTGGAAAGGATCTGTATAAATATCAGTAGACCCAGTATGTCTATATTTAATGAAACATATACATTCACACACACACACACACTCACACACACACACACACACACACACACACACACATACATATATATATATTTTGTTTTTTTTTTGTTTTTTTTTCCCTTTCCCCCTCATTGAATGTTTTTTTGCTTTTAAGTTTATGATTAAATAATCCCAGTGTATCAAACTTGAGGAGTACTGGGACGAAGCCGGTTGTTTGTTTTAGTTCTTAGTTTTTATAATTATGTCCTTTACGTTCCGCTTATTCCTTGCCATAATAAAATTTTGTACCTGTAAGAATCTTTTCAAGTATATATATATATATATATATATATATATATATATATATATAAGAGAGAGAGAGAGAGAGAGAGGGGGGGAGAAAGAGCGCTGTGTAGATAAGTAAATGCATATTTTAACCACATACATACGCAAAAAGAAAATGGTATATGCACGAACACAATCATTTCTAAAGTCAACGTACACACATATGCTGACATACATAAACCTGCGCTTAGCATGTACATACCTTACTTTTCAAATTCACGCACACATACACAATCTCACGAAAAAGGACCCACGCATGTCCAAGTTTGTACGTTGATATATCAATAAATTCATAGCCAAATGATGAAAATCATTTATTGCTTGCAACTGATAAGATAATCCAATGACATAGTCCAATGGGTGTTGTCATAGACTTAAACTCTATCATACCTACACGTCCGTCTGTATTTATGACGGACACCAGCCAGTCATATTCCAGTGAGGAGGAACTCAGGTGTATGCATATTCCATTATATCAATATATACCAGCCAACACAATTCCTTTACTTGTAAATACAATGATGTCAACGAGGAATATTAATCATGTGAATCAATCAGTATACAATGAAAACTTACATGAATTTTTAGGTAATAACGAAGCGTCAAGCTAGGAAATTATTGATGCAGTCGCGTATGTAAGCGTCAAATAATCATTTTCAATATAAATTTGGAATTAATAAAATGAAGTTGCTAATATTTTTCAGGGAATAATTGATAAGTGAATATTCAATGTAGATTTCAAATAATATCTGTAATTATTAGAAATATTTACAAGAATTATATTTGCTACCGTGATATTCGATTAGTTCATACAAGTGTTTTTATCGTATTGTATACCAACAGGTTCAGTTGTATAGTTATTGGCATTTATTTTGTAATAAAGATTTGCAATGAGTCATAAGGAAGATAGAAAATCATAAGAACACACAAAATGACTGATGTGTACACAACATTGGCTTTTCGCAAAAAAAGATACCCAGACACCAAAGGATTTTGAAATTGGCAAAGTCAGAAAATGAAAAATATGGTTTTAATGACACAAAAAGAGGTTTACAAAAAAAAAACTAAAAGTGTAATCAGAATGGAAAGATGAAAAAATGTTTGAATAAGATGAGGCCACGAATGTAGCCGGGGCAGAAAGTGGGACTGAATATTAAAATATTGCTTAAAAGCTGGAGGACCATATTTCATTAAACACAACAAATAAATATTATAAGTTAAATGAAAATATGCACGAAAACGGATCTCACAACATTAATTTTAGTAATGTTTGTGGAGCTACACTAATGGACCTGGTTTCTATTCTAGTTGTTGGGTCCTTATTAGAAATAATCAAAGAACGCAGCTTAGAAAACAACGGCGCGGTGGTTGTGTATTGCTTTCGTCTAGTATTGTATGCACTTCATTTTTAAGATGAATATGATGTTAAGATAGATGAATACAATTACTGAAATTTCTTGGAAAATATTTTTGGGTTCTATGGGTCATAAAGCATTAAAATAAAGTATATATTCATACAAGAAAATATTCATATTCATTCGGTGAGTTTCAATATTGATTATCTTGCCTGAAAAAGTTTTATAGCCACGAAGCTAATGACATGTCCGCTAGCCTCTAGAAATATTAATCAAATAGAAATTGTGTGGTCTATCATTAAATGAGATGTATACGAGTATTTAATATAATATTCACGCAAAGGAGATTTCTGGGAAGCAATAAAATTGCTGCAAGTTATATAAAAAATGAAACAAATCTGATAAAATCAGTGGATGAAAAACTCAAGGAGTCCATTGTAAAGGAATCGAAATTTATATGTAACATACCTTCAAAATGTATGCAAGCAATTATGATATTCTACAAATACATTCGTCTCTGCATTGAATATTGCAGCCATATCTGGTGTGGTACTCCTGTTGGACATCTCGAGGTTCTTGACAAAATCCAAAGAAGGAGCTGAATTTAATTGATCCTGACCAGACATCTCGACTTCCGTCACTTTCTCATCGACGTGGTGTGGCTTCTCCCTGTCTTTTCTACAAATATTTTCATGGCAACTTCTCTGATGAACGTTTTTCCCTGGTGCCCCGACTACCAGAATTTAAGTGTGCTACTGGATTGGCAAATAGATCCCTCCACTTTATTGTTGGAATATTGTGAGAGCAACCGCTACTTCTTTTCGAGGAGTTTCTCTTTTCGCATTTCCGATTTCTTGCTTCCCTGATATCTAAATCTCCAAAAATTTTAATGCAATGTCAATTGCCGTTTTCTGTCTTCCTCAACGCTTTTCATTGTTTGTCCTTTTCTTAACTCTCCCCATCACCAATCTTTTCATTCTCTTTCATTTTCACTTCATCTAACTCCCTCCGTTGTAGAAGCATCATCGCCTTGGTTTGGTGGAATGATTGTAAAAAATCTATATTTCTTTGGCTTAAAACAATGGATCTAATTTTTATTAAAAATTTGTATATAAAATTATTATAGACATCACTGGATAAAGGGTACCGTAACTGAAGTCAAGAGCTAGAGCAGAATGTTCTTTCGATGGAATCAGATGCCCCGTTTCTGAGACCAAGGCGAGCCTTCAAGTTAGAGGAAATTGGCTGAGGTTTGACCAAGACACATTACGCAAACCTCTCCGGCTTTAAACCCAGACATGTGAAACCAATGTATCATGTACTCAAGCTGAGCCTCAATAATCGTTCGTGGAACTGATGATGATGATGATGATGGAAATTTTCAGTTGTCTTTTGCGAAATAAAATCTGATATCACCCAAGCAATGATCTAATTTTTATTTTATATATGGAGGGTCTATATATATATATATATATATATATATATATATAGGAACACTAAAATAAATTACAAATTTACTGATACGTAAAGAGCTTTCAATAGTTTAATAGTATGTAAATATGATAAAATATGATAGAAATATCTTTATTCTTCCTATTCTCTAGGGGATTATTCGAATAATAACGTTGAAAATAAGTTCATGAATTTCTAAAGAAATTTTGATAAAATTCCGTCAACAGAGAGAAATCCTAATTTAAAAGATCACAATCTTAAATTTACTGTGTCACTACGTTCTTATACCCTGAGCAAATGTTTGAAATTCCTCTGTAGCAACAAAATAACTTTTCAGAATGCATACAGGAAACAATGATGAATACGTTGCTTTTAAATCTATAATTCTCCCTGGAGTTATTTTGTGAAATATACTATAAACGACGACACACTCGCATGGAAAAGATAATAAACTAATCTTGACGCAGAATTAATGTACGTCATCTTCTTTCTTGTCAATATATCTAACACCTTTATCACAATCACACATACTGAATATCATACAGTGAAACTTTCGGATATAAATTCGGCTAAAATTTAGGTATATCTGAAAGAGAAGTTATTGAGAGAGAAAGAGAGAGAAAGAAGAAGGAATAGCTATCACTACGACTTTCATTATTGATCTGAATATATAACCAAAACTGTTTTTCATGGAATCAACAACAAAAACAGCATAAAATATTCGTGGGACTTTCATGTTTAAAGCATAAATCCAGCTTAGAAGAAAACCTTTCAAAAATTGATTATTTAGATATCAGCAGTTTGATTAATTAGGCCAAATATATTTTAGATTTTACAAATACTGAAAAGATTATTTGATGTAGTATGAGTAATCCCGTTCTAATTCATATTTGATGTCATTGCTTACATTTTCTGCTTCTATAGTAATTGTTATCATTATCCTTTCGTCCTAAAGAAGCAAAATATATGCCATCATTTTTATTAAGCAAAAGGAAAAGTCTTTCTTTTCGCTTTGAGAAAGAAAGTCCGTATTTATTCATATACTTTTGTACAAAAACAAAAGGCAACGTGCTTTGACGTCATGTTTTCAAATAAATACTGATGTCATTTACTAAAATTACTACAACTTTTCATAGTGATGATAATTATTCTTGTAGTGTTTTGCCAGCATACAAAATTGAAAAAAAAAATACCCGCCGTTAGCGTAGAAACGTGTAGGCAGCAACAAATAAGCCAAGTACGCTAAGAACTGCATGGTTTATTTAGTAAAGGGATTTCCTGCCATTCACTTATTGAATGACTATTTTTAAAATAGCTATTATATTTTGTATTTTTCTATATTAATATTTTCATTGATAAAACAATTGAGCCCCAAATCGTCAAAATGGATGACTCTCACAAAAAAACTGGAAGACTGTTGGCAAATTTGAAATGTAATGAAATATGTAATGAATAACAGATATAAATTTATAAAACATGGCAAGCGTATAGTAGAAAACATGATAGAGAAAGAGGATTTGTGTATCAGAGAAAGATTGGGAATCCATAAAAGAAAGATAAAATTGTAAAAAAACAAAACGAAAGCGGATTAGAACGAACGAGCCATGAAACGAAAATAGTCTGTGAGAAAGATATGTAATGAAATATAGAAGATATATAATGAGATATATGATATATAATGAGTGAAAAAAGAGTATAAAACTGTAGTGAACGAGATAATCAAGTACCCCGGAAAAAAGTTCGTGTTTTGTGTGCGATCTGCCGGGGAGGGATTGCCAAAAAGTAGTCAGCAAAACTCTTATAGCGACTTACCTCGTCAACCCAAGCGAAAAAGAAACAAGTTCGTCGCAGGAGTCGCTATAAGAGTGTATTAATATGCAAATTACGGAACATCCTATCCCGGCTGTCGACGAATGGAAAAAATAGGTTCTGCCGATAAAAGCAGTTGGTGTTGTCGACTCGGGGAAGGAAAATTCGGGCAGTTTTGGCTACGGCGTTCGTGAGTTATTTTCCTGACGTGTTACAAGTTATTTTCTTTCTTTGTGTTGTGAAAGCCACAAATTTGCTTTGAGAACGCTTACTCTTCAAAAACAAAATAAAATATTTCGTTATATTTGAGAAGTCAAAAAATTTAATTGACTGAATTCGATTTTTTCTCCAATAAAATGATATGTTTCATGATTTCAATCGAAATCAAGTAAGACACCGATTTTTCAATGTTATAGGGTAAAAGCTGAATTAATTAGGTAAAACATAGCAATAAGATCATAAACAAAAATATTTTCCTTTATTTTATTAGAAGCTATATTCAGATTATATTACTAAAAGTGCAGTCGGATATCTGATTTAAGCAATATTCTTTATAATCTGTAAAATAAGAGTAATTGGGCAGAAAAACTGAGATATATAAAAAAATAAATCTTAACCTCTAAAAAGTTAAGGTTTTCTACTTACTAGAATTCTCCATGTAAGACTTGATTCTTCTTCATTTTTCAGAAATCCAATTAACATATTCACATATTTTTCTAAACACGAGACATGCTTTGAAGTTCTAACATACGACACGACCATTAATTTGCGAGACAAGCATTTAAGTAACACTACATGTGACATCACCCCGGCATCTCAGCCCCCGTGTTATCCCGTGACGACCAATGTGACTTGGTATTGGTCGCGGCGACAAATGTGACGTTCTAACCCTTGGCTGATTCGGATGGGAATCTGGTCAGATTCGGTATCAGCTTTGTCGTTCCCAGCTCGCCTCCAACGTCTGGTTACCGAAGTAACTGTTTTGATTTCTAGTCTAACCTACCCACGTTGTGATTTGATCTTAGGTAGACGAAATCAATCAGTCGCCAGGCCGTAATGCAAGCCGAGTCCGAGCAAAGGTAACACCACACAAATATATGTAAAATAAAATAAAGTAACAACTCGAAAAGTTCAAATGTGTTAAAAAAGAATAACAAATATTTTTATATCTGGTTGCTGAATACAGGACTGCATCTTTCTCCCAAACCGCTAATATTGGATATGTGACACTTTGCGTTTGTTAGGCGAGTCTTAATATCTTAAGTTGTTTTTCGATAACTGTTTTTTTTTCTGTATCTTCAGGTGATATTCGTAAAATCTGTTTTGGTGGTGTGAGTCTAAGTCATTCTTCAAAAATAAATTGTATTTGGTTAGAAGTCGAAGTCAGAATGCATGGATCTTCAGTCAGCTTCCTGCGAGGCTGGTCTCAGAGCTCACAGCTCAACTCTGCCTGCGTCTGCGTCTCTCTCTCCAACTGCAACTAACTCTAAAACTAACTTGCTGCGACTTTGCTTATATGGACGCCGACCTAAAACCGGGTGTGGGCTTGTCGGGGTTTGAGTTCCTCGATAATTCTAAATCCACAATAAGGATTTTCTTTGTTTTCGGACAGGAAAATTTATCACTTTCCATTTTTGGAAGTCCATTACTTTCTGCTTAGAGGGGTTCTTAAGAGAATCGTCCTCCGAAATTCTTCCTTTCTCATATTGGTATCTCACACCAATCCCTTCAGAGGGCGTCAACAGGTTTCCCTTCTTTCTCATAGTGGTATCTCACATCAATCCCCACAGAGGCGTTAACGGGCCTCCCTTCTCTCTCACAGTAGTATCTCACACCAATCCCCTGAGAGGCGTCAACAGGCTTCCCTTCTTTCTCATATGTTTACCTTCGCCCACCGCTCACGCCACCACTCAGCCAATGACGCTCGGCAGCGCGGGTGTTTACAATTATCGCTCAAAGGAAAAAAAAATATCTTCTTTTTTTTCTTTTCGTTCTCTTCCCGACACCAGACCTCTACGACTCGTAGTGTGGTTCTTAATCTCTATCTTAACCGAATGTCACCTGCACATTATCAACGAGATTTTCGCCAGCGTCAAATGGGTGGTCAACTGGACGTCGTCGCACACTGTAACCAATTATCCATCCCGATAACAAACTTTTATCATGTCCAGGTCTGGACAATAAAACAGGTAGTTCTTTCCAAAAGCAAATGATATCTTCGAAAGATAGTTAATGGTTAATTCTTTTCCCTTCCTTTTTCTCTGGGGGTGGCCTAAGCTGATGCCATTCTCGGTCAGTGCGTGACCTGATTACCATTATCTCCCAGCTTCTGTTTTGTAGGCCACTTGACCAATTTGAAATTTTCATTATTGCTATGGGCAGATTGCTATCTTCTTTCGCCGCGTCATAGCATAAATTAATACCGACAGATCAGTGGTCTTACGAATTTCCTATCTTCCGCGAAAAAAATACTTTTTTTTCTGCAAATGAAAATAAAATCTTTACCACTTTTCTTTGTTAAAAAAAATAACATCGCTCAGTACGTCTTTTCGTGATAGCTTCTTCTCGCCTTAATTATTTCTCGCTTTTAATTTTCACGCGGCCGCTAAATAGTGTCACAACATGAGCAGGTCGAGTTTTTCTAGTATATAAGGAGTCTAGTACCATGCAGTCTGTAGTGACCTTTTTCAGGAAAGAAACCGAAATTGGTTAATAAATTTAATGTTCCCAAAATGTTCATCATCTCCAGCTTTAACTTGACGCATCTATGCTTGAGGTAGATGTGTCCCTAAGTAAATCTATTAAGGCCGACCTCTTTTGGATCCTTTGATTAGCTGATTCGCCATATATATATAAGTTTTGAATTAAGAGCTGTTGCTGTTCTTCTAGATTTATAACCATCATGGGCTGAAGATCTCAGTCCATCTTACAGTTTAACCTCTAGCGATTGGATTCTCGAAGACATCCGCATTCAAATGTGCAGGTGGAAGAGTAAAACAATTTATCATAATTCTTTTCTCTATGAACTTTGAAGCTTTATACGATGCCACCATATTTACGATTGGATATTATTGATAATAACTTGAAAAATATAATTTGCATATTATTTAGATGTTTTCCTATTTTTGTTAACTCCCATAATGCAGCACAAACGACACATAATAGTGTGATTTTGGTAAACAATTGCTATATAACATGGATAATAAATAAATTTACTGTTAATCCGAATATCCGCTTTCCTAGTAATGCTTAGCTAAATAAGTACGAATTAACACCATATATACTTATAGGATGTAAATAACACGCGGTTTTTGAAGTGCTTTTACAAATTTATTCTCACGTGTTGTCTTATAAATTAATTGAACATTAAACTGGAAAGAATTCTTGAATTTACTATTTTGTTGTACGACAAACACACAGATGATTCGTGAATACTAATTAATAAAATGATTCCACTATATATACGAGGGTACGTAAAAAATTACCCGCACTTTCTCTATATCATATCTTAAGTTTGTTCTACTGCATTCTGTTCATGTGTTCTTCTATCTGGTATTATTGTGATCATATGATCGAAGTTTCTTGCTGCTGTAAACATGGCCGCTCCGCTAGCAATGTACACCAAGGAGCAGTGAATCGATTTCACTGGTCAGAAGATGTGTCAGAGGCTGAAATTCATCCGAGGCTTTTAACACAATATGGTGACAGTGTAGTACCGCGTAGAAGTGTGTAGGAATGGATCGAAAAGTTTAAACGTGTCCGTAAATGTGTGATGCACGAAGAATGAGCAGGACACACGTCAGCCTCCACCTCTGGCGAGAAGATTCAGCAAGCTCAATAGTTGGTAATTGCAAACCGGAGAGATATTATCGATGAGATAGCATGTTCTGTGCAGATTGGGGTTACTGCTCTTTGTTCTCCTTGGTCCACACTATTAACGGAGCGGACAGGTTTACACTGTAACAGGGGAAAAGAAACTGGTGCAATCAAGATCAAACTTGACTCTACTTTTGTTAGTTATAGAAGAACAGGGCAATTTTGTGAAAGAAGAATGTGTCCAAATGGTTTTTCATTCCACGCTTTTTCGTCTAATCTAATAACCATTTTCAAAGACTTAGATCAATTTTCAATTACCGAATACAGGTAATACATTATGTAAATTCTAGCAGTATATTTATTTTTATATAAAGGTTTCAATTGTTTAAGATGTTTTTAGTAATTAGAGGGCCGTTTTACGAGCTCTCAATGAATGTATTGCATATCGAAGGTGGTAACTTATCTAGATTTTTGACCCTCAGAATACAAATTCATAAGATCCCATTGAAACCTGCATACAAATAGTCTATACTCTTTAAACAACATACTAGCCGACAAATACATGTGATACGCACTTCTTACTGTAAAAGGTGTTGCAAATAATTGAAGCACTCGTTAAAAACAAAACTTAACATCCTCAACTCCCGAACAACGTCATAATGTGCTAGCTGTGTTCGTGAATTAAAGATATGACTAACTCCCAACAACAAACCTACTATTTGCATTATCATTTAAAATATCTAACAGATTAAACTAATACTAATATTGCATTGTGCACAGACACACACACAAACACACAAACACACAGAGCCCACCTGTGTTTTATACTGTAATTATGCTTGGCAAATCTTAGATACGGTTTCTAGGAAATAGTGCATTATCTGGCCTGATAAGCATTTTGAGAAAAAGGCAAAGATATCTCAAGGTCAGAAATTGAACTTTCTAGCCACTTGGCCAGGCGCTTCTTTCTTTTTTTATTTATTTATCTCTGTCTGTCTGTCTGTCTGTCTGTCTGTCTGTCTGTCTGTCTGTCTCTCTCTCTCTCTCTATATATATATATATATATATATATATATATATGTTCATTTAAGCATGATTAAACAATTTATGGTGTGTTTGTTTATTTTTAATAAGATTCTAATCACCAAAACCACTTTCAAAGAAAAACTTAATAATCATATGATGTTATTTAAAATAGATAAATACGCAAATAGCACAACATTATCAAAATATGTATGGAATTAAAAAGAAAATAATATACCTACTCAAGTTTAATGGGAAAGTATAAAATTATTACCACTATATAATATTAGGAATAATAATTGTAAACTGTATTTAGAAAAAAGATTATTAATATTATCGTTTAATAATCAAATAAAATTATTAAGTAAGAAGAATGAGTTAATAGATAGATGCCGATATAGTAAAAAATATTTACATTCTTAGTTTAATGATAATATAACATAATAAATAAGAATTTAGAACTGGAAGAATAATTACTTCTGAAATAACGAAGAAATTAACAAATCAAAGATTTGATGAACGTGAGCGTGTAAAAGAACGTTAAATTCATGAATGCACATGTATACAACACGGATTGAAAAAAAAACGAGGAACAAATTGAAAAAAAAAAATGGAAAGATCATTTTAAAAAATAGAACACTTTCAATAATAAGTGAATCACAACCAAGAAATTTCGAAGTCGGAGAAAATAACAACAAAAATTTGAGTTAATGTTAAGAAATCTTTACACACACACACACACACATATATATATATATATATATATATATATATATATATATATATATATATATATATATATATATGCATGTTTCATTAAAAAACGGCAGACACGATTTTATTTAAATTTTCTTGTGTTCCAACAAGTGTTTTCTTTTTGGGACATGGCTGTATGGAAACTGGCCAAATGTTCTATAATTTCGAGCGCTTTCGCCTATACATTTAGCCATTATCAAGGATGATTTATTTTTTCAATTTAATTGGGTGTATACGTTGTGTGTATGTTTTAGTATTATAGAGATGTTTTATTTTCAATCGAATTCATAAATACTTACATCGGTCATACGACTTAATAAATCCTGGTAGATAATATTGCCTCGCTGTAAAGTTTGATTAAGTCCGGCGAAAAGACATCTCTCACACCTGTCTTACGCCCCTTTATATTATTGTATATTTATTTAATTCATTTTCTATCCGTATGCAGGTGTTTTGATCCTCATAAACTCTAATGTTTCCCACATAAATGAAGCTTTTCTTTAATTACAAACAGTTCTTTATTTTCTACCTGATCAAATACGTTTGTGTAATAATCTTCGACACAGTGATAACTTCCTTCTGTATTTTTATTGCACTTTTTCGTATCATACATATCACATTTCTTACAGCATTGTCTTCAAGGTAAGCAGTCCTGCCTTATTTCCTGACTAATACTGCTACGCGCTATATTTATGAGAATTCAGATGATGACTTACCTTATGTTGCACATGAGTCAGATTGTCTGATGGTGTTTGCAATCATTGAAACCTGGATTCTTCAAAAGTATTAGGCAAATCGATCTATTAATGCACGGTGGAGTAATGGATAGCGGCTCGGATTGAGAAATCAGAGAGTCGAGTTCGAATACCAGTCGAATCCATTACATTCACTTAAGTGCTAATAGCCTTTGGAAAGGTATGAATGCTATTCTTCTCCCCCCCCCTGCTATGGGTAAATAGCAGGAGAGACCGGGTTCTATACCTTTGGATGGCAACTGGTCTACCGCCGAAAGAAATGGCAATCTACTGCGGAAAAAATCTGCCTCGTCAGTCATCTATCGAAAGATACATGATCGTCTAAGCGTGTATCACGCATGGTACATAACTGACTGTATGTCATCATTATTGTGTATTCCATTTATTATTTTCGTAGATTTTCAATATCGAAATCATCTAATATTTTAGCATCTATAGTACAATCCCCTCTGGTTTTGGTTCTTTGTTCCTTTTATTATACCTTAGTATTGACTATTGCCTCATTTTCAACATGTTGAGCATTTTATCTCTCTTTCACAGATTTAGATTTCCTTGGGATGATCTTGTTTCATAAGATTCTCTTTATGTGTTCCACGTTGAATTCCGATTTCCTTCTAACTTTATTAGTATACATCTGACTACAATTCGGCTCATTCAGAGATCTGTTGTATTATAATTTGTGTGATGCTTTGGATTTCTTTAATTTACATAATTTTCTACAGAGATTCAGTGGAAAATGGCCGATCCCAAAATGGGTACTTGGATAAATTTTACAGTGTAAAACTGAATTCCTGTAGCTCTTATTTGTCGTTATGTAGAGGATCTGATTTTTTTTACTCCTTCTAGATTTCTCCATTTCCAGCAGTGTCTTGAGTGTTCTTGAAATCAGTTGTTGTTATAATCCTGTCGTTTGCCGTGCACCATAGATTCACTTTTCTCCATTACAGTTTTCTAAATCGAAATTGCCAAATATTTCACTATCTCAGTCTTTCCCTATTTTAGCATTCCCCATGGTCTTGGACTTATCTACTTTTGTCAGTCTCCTCGTGTTGAGGCATATACACTTACAACGGATACATTAAAATACTTTCCTTTCAGTTTAAGTAGAAGAATTCTATCAGATAATTGACAGTATCCCAGAACACATTTTGTCATGCCTTAGTCCAGCAACTTTTCCCCAGTTATTTTTCTTTCCGGCTACATATATGTTCCAGTGTCTGTCACTGACGAAATCTCCATTTGTGAACCCAGTTTTACATTAATATTTCGCCATTCATTGCTACTTTTATATTTTTAACTTAGTGTTCTTAGATTCAATTTACCTATAACTATCTTTGTTTCTCGCAATAGTCTTATGTAATTAAGTTTGCTATTAATTTTTAATATACTTACAAATAAAGAAATAATTTCCATCTTTTCAGATATATCTCTTCATTTTCTTTTCAGTTTTACTTTCAAATAGTTACAATTTCACGTAGAGAAACTGTTCGATAGTTGCGCGTTTTTAAGTCCTGTAAGTCTAGTCAGGATTTTCTTTAACCGCCGACTATTTTATACTTGCATGAATTTTTGCTGCATGAAACAAGGTAATAAGGAGCTTTACAAATGCGGATTTAAAAGACCTCAGGAGAGAGAAAGAAAGAAAGAGAGAGAGAGAGAGAGAGAGAGAGAAATGCTGATTTGAAAGAAAGAAAGAAAGAAACAAAGAAAGTGTGTGTGAGAGAGAAATGCTGATTTCAAAGATCTGGAAAGAAAGAAAGAAAGAAAGAAAGAAAGAAAGAAAGAAAGAAAGAAAGAAAGAAATGCTGATTTGAAAGATGTGGTGAGAGTGAGAGAAAGAAAGAGAGAGAGACAGAGAAATGCGGATTTGAAAGATCTGGGGTGAGAAAGAGACATATAGAGAGAAATGGTGGTTTGTAAGATCTGGGATGAAAGAAAGAAAGAAAGAAAGAAAGAAAGAAAGAAAGAAAGAAAGAAAGAGAAAGTGAGAGAGAGATAAATGCTGATTTGAAAGACCTGAGGAGAGAGGAAGAAAGAAAGAAAGAAAGAAAGAAAGAAAGAAAGAAAGAGTGAGAAAGAGAAAGCGAGAGATATGTTGATTTGAAAGATTTGTGGAGAAAAAGAGAGAAAGAAAAAGAGAAAAGCTGATTTGAAAAATCTGGGAGAAGGAAATAAATAGAGTGGTAGAGAGAAATGCTGATTTGAAAGATCTGGAAAGAAAAAAGAGAGTAGAGATGAATGGGTCAGTCATCTTTCTGAAAATATTGCCTCATTATTCTCTTCATATCCATCTGCATTCTCCTGTGCACCAATAAGCTAAGATATGCAAAGATCCACAGCCGCGAAGCCTTCATTCTGAGTCTCTTTTAATTCTTCTCTTCACTCTGAACATTTTCAATCGTATGGTTATCTCCCTTCGCGAAGACTATAGATTATATCTTACTTATTCCATCACAAATCTTTGATAAATAAATAATTATTTAAGATGGCTAAAAACATTTAAAACAAAGGCGACTATTGGCAGCGCAATGAAAGAAAGCGGATAAAAGCTATAAAAAGACAACGAAAACTGCTAATCTTTTGGGTCAATGAATCTTCGTTTTTAAGTACTGCCAGCTTATTTTCTTCTAAGTCCGATTAAGCGGATAATCTGCTTATCAGACGATTAAAATTGAAGTAAAACTTTTCCGTTGTTTGATGGGAAAACTCGGCGATTTTGATGAAGGTTAGAAATTATTCCGTTTTCATTGTGAAATAGTTAAAAGAAAAATGCTGTAAACTTTATTTATTCACACTTGTGAATTAGAGTCACTTGTAAATTAGTCATTTAACGTAGACGCTGTTTTAAAGATTTTGAAGATGCAGGTAAGTTTTTTTTTGTGAGAAAGCATAGGAATATGTCAACATTTGTGCTTGGTTGACGCATAAAGTATGACATCATAATAACCTGTTAATGTTCATCAATGTTTCGCATACTGAACAGTTAGAATAGCCGTTACCGTTTCTGTAAGGTGGACGGTTCAATTGGATGAACTGAACAAGAATACTGACAGCTGCAGCGATTAATTCCGCAATCCACGAGGTAGATTCATATATATATATATATATATATATATATATATATATATATATATATATATATATATATAATATAGATATGAGTATCTGACTTGCTACGAGTGACATTTGTCCGAACGTCAAAAAATACACGCGTCATACTTCTATTCAGATTGAGAGGTATTATAAATATTAGAATTAAGCATATAACTTTCTATAAACAATGAATCTATTTTCGAACAGAAAATTATAACCGTATTACTTTTGCCTTAGGTTTAGTCTTCATATCTCAAGAGATATTTACTTCGATTGTTATGAACTTCTTCTGTTTCTTTTTAATTCTCTTAATTTTTGGAAAGCAACTTTCGCAATCCCACTATGACTTTGGGTAAAGTAGACAATGTGATAAATAAATAAACAGTTTAACGGCAATAAATTAGACAGAATTAATTTCATTGATAAATCATCTTGATAGATAATTACAAATATATATATATATATATATATATATATATATATATAGAGAGAGAGAGAGAGAGAGAGAGAGAGAAGAAAGAGCATTAGAAATGTACTCTCATCTACTATATTGATATTTGTTTACATTTCGAAGATATACAGCTGTTCCCTTTCATGAATCTTACATTCTGGAATACTTGCATTACAACTTACCGATCGTTTGTTTCTCCGGCCTTTTTAATGTTAACTAATGGTCCAAACTGAAAGTCTAACATCATTAAAGCAATTAATTCCTGTTGTGTCCTAGTAATCACAGCGTTTTAGTTAATGCTTTCTTTAAAAATCTTGTTTTTGTACAATTTCTTTTATCAATTTAATAAATTTGTTGTGATGTTTTTTCAAAATTACTGTATCTTTTTCATTCATTGCTAAACACTTTGGAATGCACGAGCTTATATATTTTCCATATTCCGAATAATAATCTCATCTTGTTTGCATTTTTTTAAAAATTAGCTAACCGAAGGGGATAAAGAATGTTCTTTAAAATTTGAATTTGAATGGGGATGATAGTATAGCAGAACCGATTGTTCAAAGATCTCATTCATCAGGAGAGTTAGTTAAATAAAATTCTGTGATGTTGGAATGAAAAATGAATCTCGAAGTAATTTTTAATCAAATAAATATTAAATAAAAAATCATATTACTTTCTTCTACTGAGAAATAGATAAACAATTTCTTCATAAGTCTCTTTCCTGTTTTTATTTTTATTTACAAATATACAGCCAAGGTCAAGCCATAGGATTTGTTTAGTAGGGATTAAAGGTCAAGAGACAGTCTCAATGAAATGGACTTTCTGCAGTTTTTCTCAACAAATCCATATAAATGCACGTTTTTACTAATCAAAGACCCAAGGATAGAAATCGATAAATAAGACAAATTAATGAATACATTTCTCTTTCCTTTATTGAAGTTGACGTTGAACATTGGAATGTACAGTCAACGACGCAATTGTTCGTATACCCATCAATTCTGAATATTTTCATCCATTTCTCAGAATCTAAGGCCAGTATGATGCCAGTTATTTTGTCTTAATAAGCACAAAAAAGAATGGAAAACTCAATTTTCAGAACAATAGGTGAGATACAACAAATTTGACAGGCGAATTATGCAAAATAGGAAAAAGGCAAATTTATTCGTACAGTAGAAAATATCGTTTTAAAATGATTGATTTTCTTAAGTCTAAGTAATTTACATAATTATTTTATCCCTAAAGCCTTCTATACTATTTATTCAGTAGAATATTTGTGATAATTTCAGTAAAGAACATGACATGGTGCAGAGAGTGTCACCATTGTTATTCTTACGTTAACTACACGATGAGGGAAGACAAAGGATTTTAGCGTTGACATGAGACAGAGAATTATTAACTTCCACAAGTCGGGAAATAGTTACAGCTCTATTTCAAACCGGTTAGCTATCCTTAGATCCACGGTACAGTCCATTATAAAGAAATTTAAAGAGTTTGGCACGAATTTGCCTGGGCGTGGAAGAAAACCGAAATTGTCACTGAGAACTGCCCAAAAACTGTGGAGAGGTGAATATGAACGGAAGCTTTGTTTTGAAAAACATCGTCAAAAGTTGGGATGAGACAGGTATCAGATCAAGTATTTGTACAATACAACGTTGTTTAAATAGAAATGGGTTGTATGGAAACCAAACATAATGAACCCCTCTTCACAAACCATGTTACAATGGTGCTCAGTTTAATTTCGCCAAAACATTTTTGGTCAAACGATATTGCTTTTAGGAACAAGTATTATGGAGTGATGAAACAAAAATTGAGCTTTTTGGACATAATGATGCACAAATGATTTGGCGCAAGAAAGGGGAGTCTTTCCTCCCAAAGAACACAGTGGCAAAATTAAAACATGGTGGCGGTTCATGATGTTTTGGGTTGTTTTAGCTCAGGGGGGACAGGAAAATTAATTGCAATAATAGGAATAATGAAATCTGCAGACTATATCATGATTTTGGATGAAAATCTACAACTATCAGCGCAAAAAATTCATCTGGGTGGGCGATTTACTTTCCAGCAATATAATGATCCCAATCATATGTCTAAATCAGTGACTGAATTGCATCGGAAAACGAAGATTTAGTTCTGCCATGGCCTTCAAATGAGTCCTGACTTGGATCCTGTTGAAAATCTATGGAAAGAATTAAAATTTGGAATAAATCGTCGGTCACCAAAATACTTTCAGTAATTAGAACGTTTAACCACTGAAGAATGGAAGAAAATCCCAAAAAATACTTTTCCTATTTTGCATAATTCACCTGTCAAATTTGCAGCATCTAACCTATTGTTCTGAAAATTGAGATTTATGTTCCTTTTTTATGCTTATTGACATATAAAAAACTGGCATCATACGGGTCTTATATTCTGAGAAGTGGATTAAAATATTCAAAATTGATGGGTGTACGAATAATTTCGTCGTTGACTGTATATGGCTATATTTCTGAGATGAGCTCTTTTACCTATTTACATTGCTGACATTGTTTGGACTATTCCCCTTAGCTTTTTTGCCGTATTCACGATGTTTCAGTTATTGTATATTCTGGCCTTCATCAGGTGATATTTGTTGAAATTTTGAACCGAAAACGTTATTTATTCCACGGTGTAGATTGTTCAAAATTCCTTGTAGCATGCATTTGGATATCTCAGTTTTAGTTAATTCCCCTTGATAAGTTGTTGTTCTCGCCGCCTCTTCAACAGCGGAAACGCCGTGAATATGAAAATAAAGATAAGAACAGCAAAATGTAAATAATGTAAATGGGAAAGTATGTTGAATTTTATTAAATAAATTGGCAAAGAAAAGAGAATGAAGGAAACAATTGAAAGAAAACACGAAAAAGAAAAAAAATACATAGAAACAAAATGGTTCAAGACTTAGTGTGGAGTGAAAAAACGACGAAAATGGCAAATCACCACGACATTCTACATGTAAGCATATACGTGCATTGAGGCGTATGGGCGCATGCGGGCGAACGTTCACACGCTAACATACACTACATAAAAGACGAGATAAGAACTTGCAGCAATGAAACTCTGGAGTCGGGATGTTGAAAGTAACATCAATCAGCTAAGTGACAAAACATTTAGTTGCATTAATTATATATATATATATATATATATATATATATATATATATATATATAGAGAGAGAGAGAGAGAGAAAGAAAGAGAGAGAGAGTTAGAGAGAGAGAGAAAGAGAGAGAGCGTGAAAAACATATATATATATATCATGCGCTATGAATTTCTCAATAGATCTTTAGCGGAACTGAAAGACAAACTAACGTAATATAATGCAGCATGTGCCAAATTCAATTTGGTTTCATGTATATCGAAAGAAATTGCATGTTATTTTCCTGATTGACACACGTAATGAAAAAGTCGGCCATGTTTATAGATTGAGTCACCAAATACACTGAGTAGGAAATAGTGAACCTCTTGAAAGTGCTAATGTAATCAAGAGAAAAGATAAATATCTCATACAGAAGAACCCACTATGATCCATACAAAGTTTATGTCTTCTAGAGGTGATGAATACGATTTCTTCCCGCTCCAAATGTGCTAAACAAAATGGCCACGTCTAGATCGAAGTGTGTCAGTAATTGTACCAGTAGGATACTCTTTCCTCACTAATGACACAGGTGGTAACATAGCTCTCCTAATTTCCACCATCCGAAAAAAAAAATCGCGCGTCATGAAGTGGGAGACGACTAGCGGATAACATACTCTCCGCACAGACAATCATCATGGACGCATTAGAGAGAAGCACTCAAGCTGGGCCTGCAGTCCCTTCCAAGACTGTATAGTTTCTGACATCGAAACTGCCGGTGGTGATTCTGAACAAGAGTTTCTGTCTTCCGTTGTCTACTGTATTTCTTTGTGCCGTCTCGATGTGTCCACAATTTCCTGATATTTGTTGGTGCAATCATCTGGCCAATGTTGTGAACAAAATATTCTTCGGTAGTCTCTAGTGTAAGATGGTCATCAATCAAATTCAGGACAAACAAGAAACTTTGTGTCTTCTGAAATAACTCATCATGGTTAGGGCAGAAGGAGTACTGTAAAAGGTGCATATGATCACTGAGAAGATCAACGTTGCAATTACAATGTTATTTGGGGACGAAACAGCGGGTTCAAATCATATCACCTGAACACGTCCAGAATAATTATTCCCTAATTCGCATAACTTGTCGAGCAATGGGTTCTACGGCCTCATAATTTTTCAAATAAAGTGCCGATTCATCATTCCATATGACTTTTTTTATTCAGCTACGTAACTCTATCTATATGTGGAACTTTGTACACCGATCTACAAAGTTCCAGACCTTAAGGAAAAAAAAATTCTTGGCCGGGGCAGTCATTTTAAGGTTACTACTACACATTCATTACTTGCTTCTTCCTTTTTTTAACATAACCTCTCTTCATCTCACTTTTTAAAAGAAATTGACCATCTGTCACTTTTTCTTCTTCCCCCCCTCTCTTCTTTTCCTCTTGCTTTTCCTTCGCCTTCGCACTGTCAACCTAATCTATCTATCTATCTATCTATCTCTCTCTCTCTCTCTCTCTATATATATATATATATATATATATATATATATATATATATATATATATATGTGTAAAAGGAAGAGGTTATAGTAGTTCCAACATGAGAAAATGTGTATATTAAAAAAAACAGATAGAAACCGCAAGCGTTTTGGTTTATTTTCCATAATTTTGCTACACAAATTTCCGGTCTCACGGCAAAGGGTGGAAATTTCCACATATTATTAAAAATAATTACTTTTTTCTTATGTATTTAGATGTAAAATATTCCCGATATGACACATGCTCGTTTTTTTTGTGTGTTAGTGACCCAAATGTCTTTCTTAAACTGGCAGTGAAATGTTCTGCGTGAAGGGTTATAAAACAATTAAGATTGGTCTGAGAAATGATGTGGTGGTTTATATATATATATATATATATATATATATATATATATATATTGAGAGAGAGAGAGAGAGAGATAGATAATTGATGTGAGTTTGTGAGTCTGAGTTTAGCGCTATTTGAGATCGTCAGTCAAACTGATTAATTTTTAAATTTTGGATTATTTATGATTCATGGCAGCGTATATCGGTGATTCGACATGCATACAAGCGCGTTCACGCAGTGCAGCTCACACAAATATAAACATATATGAACAGTCTAGGACTGGGCGTATATGCGCATCCATGTGTCGTTGTGTACATACGTACGCAGTTTGTCGCTGTATTCAATGTTGGATTATGTAACGAACTTCTTTCGCAGGTTGCAGTGTCAACGCACATACCGTTCTTTTATTTTGTTCGCGGAATAATGTTTTCTCGCACACACATATATACGTATGCCGCGCGTTCACACATCTATCCGTCTGTTTATTTTTTTATTTTAGGATGGGGTCTGTGTAAGACTATGGTTGGTAAAATTGTTATTATTTTAAAATTTTAATACTGTTTCGTTATTATGTTAAAGCCGGTTATTTGTTTGTTTTTAGCGATTGCTCTTATGTAAATGGAGAAACTCCAATTTGTATTGCTTATTGGTAATTATGCGGTGGTATTAATTTTTTCTGGCAGGAATGAAGTATAATTGTAGACTAATGCAGTAATGGCAATTGTAGACTAATAAATATTGCGTATAGATAATATATAAATAATATATATAAAAATTGCATATATATATACATATATTCTATATTCATATGTATATATATTTATATATACTTACACACTAAATATATATATATATATATATATATATATATATATAGATAGATAGATAGATAGATAGATAGATAGATAGATAGATAAACGTACACATTCTCGCTCTCTATATATGCATATATATATATATATATATAATTATATGTACATACACATATATATATATATATATATATATATATATATATATATATATATATATATATATATGACGCGATGGAGTTGTTTGGTAGTATTATGCATGTGTTTTCATTTTATTATTACGGATTATGCTATTATTTTTGTTTCAAAAAAGTTTTTATGCAAGAAGAACGGCATACAAACTATAGAACCGAAACAAAATACTAACATCATCCGTAATGTGATATATGTATATGAGCAAATAAGATTATGTTTTATTATGTTTGTTTCGGTTGTTTCAATATTTCTCAACATATATATATATATATATATATATATATATATATATATATATATATATGTATGTATTTTTCATGCAACAAAAACAGACTATCATTATTGTTTCGTCCGTGTATTGGTTGATATATTGAAAAGTAATTGTCAGCTTTGATAATGGCTTATGTAAGACGAAAGCTTAGATTAGTTTTAAACATGTATCAATATGGTGATTTCCTTTCGTCTTTCAATGATAATGTTATTAAGCTTATCAGACAATATGAAAGGAACTTACTTAAAATAAATAAACAAAACTTTTCTATATTATTTAATGAAACGGGCATTAATGAAAAATTGCTGCCTAAATATACACAATATATATATATATATATATATATGTGTGTGTGTGTGTTTAGAAATACAGACAACGCGAAAAGAAAGAGAGAACGAAATGATCTAACACGACAATATTTAGACATTTAAAAATATCGATATCTTAAAAAAAATTATTTCCTCATATACATATCTGATATTCATTTTCAATTTTAATATAATCTGCAAATTCCTTTTCAGGATTTGTACCCGCTACATCATCAATAATGTTAATAATAAGCAGCAAACCTATAGAGATATGTTCGACTATACAGTGTCTGACAGACTTGAGTTTGCGACGTTTTGAAAATAAAACAATAAATAATGCGACTTGTCATGATGAAAACCTATGAGAAGCTTTTTCTGTTACACATTACAGAAGGTTTCTCATTGCCAAATGAAGATTGCCTGTTCAGACATGTGCAATGAATTCCTATGGCACATTGCCAAGTTACATCAATGCTAAGCAACCGTGAATTGATAATAAAACATAATTATTATATTACTTCCACAATTAGCAATAAATTTTGCACGTCATCGACCCCAGTATGACTTAACTACATTACCTGTCAGATTTTCGTGGAAATGGGCCAGATAATAAATTATATACACAGACATTTTTTGACTCAAATTCTATGCCCCACACACTAGATTAAAATAAAATAAAATCAACACTATACTCAGATAAAATAACAATAGACAGAATGTTAAAAAGTAACAATATGTAGAAAGATATTAACTTCTAAAGAGATAGATAGATAGATAGATAGATAGATGTGGTGAGCAAGGAGGACATGTATTTGAGGAAAGTTTATTTGTCTTAGCCTTATGTGATGGTCAGAATTTTGTTGGATACCGTACCGTCGTCCGTTGCGCCCGGTATTTATTGCAACCCTCTTCAAAACATTTTGATAGAGAGCAGCGTTGACTCTTAAGCCAGAAGGAAAGAATTCAGTATGCATTGCATCGGTCTCGTTACTGACGTATTCCACAACAATTACATTTGGAATACATGTCCCTTGGAAGCACTGTTGTGCAGCTGCATAACCCTTTGTCGATCATTCGGTTTACGCTTGATTCCCGTTTAAGTCTTTCTGATCAGAGGAAATCTAAAAGATTCCAACCACTTGGTGTTTAGAAAGCACTGCGCATGGATCAGCCGTTTCAATCCTTGCCGCTTCCTACCTGAACTAACCTTATACGGATTACATGCAACTTG
>CAHIKZ030002666.1:2282500-2332500 GCA_903632075.3 Acanthosepion pharaonis
TAATGTAATGGCACTTGCATTCACAGCTGAGACATTAACATCGCATAAATTCAGATCATGATTTGAACATGGCACAAATTTAGCTTTCCCGTTTATGTTTCGTAGAAGCCGGTGAAAACCACCAAGTTTCTATTTCTCTAGTCGATCCAAAATCATCTTCTTGATATCATAAACTGTCTTCCCATAAAAACCAAGAAATGATTCCCGCACCTCCAATTCTTCTCTTCAGCAACGACATATCGACAAATGAAACTCATCGATCAGTATGAGAAATGTCCGGCATACTGTCTAGTATGATCGCAAAATAACTAGCTTTTCGAATTCGATCCAATATATTTTCCTTTACGTGACGCAATTTCTTCGGGCACAGCAATCTCTGCGTTTGCCTGTTCTATTTCGTTATTTCCAGTAACTTCATCAATTCTTTCTTCATATTCATACCTATCCTTACTTAGAGCTCTCTTCTTTTGGCACATCATCAATGTCATCTTCAATTTCTTTAAAAACATTAATTCCTTCAGGACATTCCTCTTCAATTTTTATTTCTATATTTATCTCCACCTTATCGACATTTTCCCCATATCCCACGCTCTTAATTTTGATGTACATTCAGCAGCCTCGGTTTTGCATTTTCATTTAGCTATATATTTCTTCCGTAGGAAAACATGTAATGAAGCAGCACATTTTCTTTCCTCGCGTTCTCTGGTTGCTTTCCAGTTGCCGTAAACTGCACCATTCAGATTTTGACGTTTACTCATTTTACTCGATGAAAAAAAATAGACAAAAAAACAAAAAAAAAAACATAGGAAAATAGCATACTCAACGGCATAGGGAATTTTGATTTAATGTCCTAAGATAAAATTTGGCTAAAAGTGGAGCTGTAATAAAAGGTTGATAATTTTTTAACTATCCAAAACTTAGCTAGACACATTCGTGATTTTTTCGCATCTTATAATAACATAAGGAAGAGTTGCTTAAAAATAGAAGTAAATAATTACAGAGGTTTATCCTATGTAACCAATGATTGTTTATATCTTTTCTTAAATTCAATTTCTAAAATTTGAATATTTACTTATATTCAATAAATAATTTAAAATTTAATCCATAGCAATGGCCGTAATAAAAATAACTGAACATGAAGTATTTATATTAAAAATTATTAAAATTTTACAATAAATGTTCACCTCTGATACTTGCATTAAACATTAACTTATTCTCCAGTGAAATGACTGACAATTAATATTTTATGCAAAGTAAATACCCCCTCCTTATTTTGCCCGATGTTATGAAAGATGGTAATGAAAATAAACTAATAAGGACAGAAATATTTAATAATTTATTTTTTACTTCATTTCAGCCTGTTATTTAAAACATTTTCGTGATTTAAAAGATTTTTTAAAACAATATATATTAAAAATCAATATCAAATACTTACACTTCTGACTGAACTATTTTTTAGAGAAACACATCTTTAATCTTAATCTTTTTTTGTGATTTTGCTATTCGATGAATTTTTTCCGTAGACATGCTTGCGGGTGGATTCTACAGTTAAGTTGGAATGGAGATTCTACAGTTGATCCTAATCAAATATTTAAAAATATTTTTAAAATCGTTCTAGAAGAACTTAATGCGTAATATTTGGAAATTTTACATGTAAATACACTTTTTTAAAACACGTTTAAAGTTTGCTTACATTTCAAACGTTTTTACTAAACTTGCTCAAAAACTGTTTAAATATCACGCTCTTCAGAGATTTCAATAATTTCAATATTTTAGAATTATTATTTTACATTAAATTTAAAAAAAGTTTTAGAGATTTTTAAACTAAACACTTTCAGAAAAATCAAATCTGGTGCATATTACAAGATTAACTTGTCTTAAGATTTTAATATAAAAAGGTAGATTGAAAAGATCTACAGTTGATTAGTATTGGAAGAGATTTGGCAGTTGAGTTATCTTGGGGTGTAGATTTTACAGTTGATCAGTCTGTGGGGTTTCTTCAACTGATTCACTGTTTTATATCAACATTTTAAAATAAGAAAATAAATGGTTATCTTCAAGATACGCATCCCGGATTTTTTAAGGAATGCCGCCTTCAAATTAGCACCAGAAGTCAGCCTCATACGCTTTTTGATTTGCTTTTTACAGGAAAATAATTTTTTTACATCTGAATTCTTAATTAATTTTCTTTTACAACAAATAAATTTGGGCATTTTTCAATAAATATATGTCATTGAACTTTTTTAATAATAAAATATGAAAACTTTTTTTAACAATGAATTGAAAACTTTTTAACAATCGGTTGAAAACAAATCAAACATTATCTCAGATTTTCCCGAAAAATGTAGATCAAAAGAGCGCACAAGGCTGGATCCTGCTGCTAATATAATGAGAACTTTCCTACCAAATGAGTAAACTGTTGGATGGTGGGGGGCGTTATTGTGCAGAGACCAGTAAAATTGCCTCTTCCTAATTTTTAAATTTAAATGAAGACTCTTTTGTTCTAAAATGTTTCAATTATTAAAATAATAAAGAATTAAACTTACGTTTGCAGTTAAGAGGTTTTTATCAAGGATAACTGGACAGTTCAATGCTGTGTGTAGGTACACTGAATGTATTTGTGTTCCTGTTCCAGGCTTGATATCACAACTCATCAAATATATCATGGGTAAATATCATTGGGGCAAGAAAACAATAAAACGCAAATATTTCTTAAAACCCATGTGCGTTATCATTTACTATTAAAATAAACTATAATCCTTATTTTGATTCAATGATTTTGCTCTTAAATCTAATCAGTATACCGTGATATATAAAAAAGAAAATCGGAAATTTCAATTAAACAGATTATTAATTAAAAGTATTAATAATAATACAGATATTTTCAAATTTAATGGACAATAAGAGAATGATATAATTTATAACCTAACAAAAATATTTGAAAAAATACGTTATTTTATTTTTAATTTTCCGTCCAAAAGGCTTCTGGTTTAGGCAGGAGCGCAACTTAAAAAAAGACCAATTTCATTTTTCCATAATTATAATCTTAAAAAACTTAAGACTTCAAATAGGACGACTTTTCCTTAATTCTTCAAGTCACTTTAGTCTGAATGAAAAATCCTTCGAAAATTTTTTTAAATATATTAAAATCTCGGAAAATATGCTATCCTGTTGGGATGTTTTAATCATACATAGATTTAATAAACACTTATTTAATTACAAATATTTTACCTTAAGCGGAAGTGTTCGAAGCCTTTCAAAATTCAGTGTAAAATTTTTAAGTAAATAAAACGTAGGTAAAATGTATCAGAGGAAAATTGTTTTTTCTATCAAGCCAAACAGACCAAAGGAAAAAAAACATTATTTTAAAAAAAAACATCCAAATATATATATATATATATATATATATATATATATATATATATAGTAAAAATACTTTTTTGAATTTTTTAAAAACAAAATGAAAATTTTCAAATAACTTTTTCATGGTGTTTATATTGTAAATTTAATTATTTTATATATGCAGTGTGAGTATTGAGAACAAGTGAGATAGGGGAAGACAGCAAACCACCTACCTGACGAACATAACCCTCACAGTGCGTTATTGAGAACAAGTGAGATAGGGGAAAGAAAGCAAGCCAGCTACCTTACGAACATAACCCTCACATTGCGTTACTGAGAACAAGTGAGATAGGGGAAAGATAGCAAGCCACGTACTTGACGTGCTTCTGCGAATAGATAGCGGAAAAGGGGGAGCGAAGGCGAGGCTTAGCAAAGAGAGAAAAGTTGCTAAGCGCCACAAGGCTTAGGACGTTGTGGAGAGCCCTAATGTGTAATTTTTACTTGAATTCCTTTTTAGTCCGCGTTGCATTAAGTGTAGCTGAAGATTCAGTGGAATTCATTCTGTTTTCGGTCAATAGTAGTTGTAGACTGTTACATTTGTGTCGCTTGCATATCTTCCATCCTTAGATAGTAAGTTTTCAAATACCGATTTATCACCTGTATTTCATATACAACTGAAATATTTAGACATTTGCCACTGAGAATACTTGTAAAACATCATCTCCTATATATTTGTTCTTTTATACTTGCCTTGTGTCAGACTTATACCCTAAATGAATTCAGTATCTATCAGGTACTTCCATAATTATGCGATCATACACTTAATTTCGAATAATATTTTTATTTCAGAACAATGTATTGCCACTCAATTGAAATAAATTATTTAACATTTCATGGTAGTTTTGGTTTTAATTTAACAAACAAACGAATCTATATTAAACCGTTTCGAATACCATCTTCAATTAATACAAATTTTAATTTTGAAAAGTGAAGAACAATTATTTGACTCAATTTTGATTACGAATCAAATTGTAAATGACCCTAAATTTCTGATCACTTTTTTGTTTATTCTATAAATTGATTTAATGTTTCTGGCAGAATTAATGATTTCCCTTAAATAATTTTAAAATAATGTTGCCGAGCCAAGTAAATAACTCAGCCAAATGTGTTCACTATGCATAAATAAATTTCACTCTTTCTTCAATACAGCTCATACCCCACATTATGACAGTTCAAATAGCTTCGTTTGTGGAATATTTTCTAATATTCTTGATCTGTGTGTTGTACTTGCCAACAGCTATATTATAATATTTTAAGCCTGGCATTTTCGAAACATACAATATCTAATTTTTATTATTAAACATGCCTTACCTATTTGACATTCAAGATTGGGAATTTAAAATTGCTTCTTTATCTGAGTTGCGTTAGTATTATTGACCAATCAGAGCATAGAAATGCATTCTTGTGTATTCACTTAGAAGGACATCTATGTAGCATCTAGTTTGTCTTTATTTTCAGACATTTCCAAAGTCACATTAAAACTCCAATACAAAAAGTGAGAGTAGCATTTCATTTAAAAATCGAAAAAAGACGAAACGAATATCCGCGAGATTCAAACCAAAATATTAATCGTCAGTTGATAGTAATGCTTATGGACATGCATTGTGTATATGAGTAGTTATATCCTGCATGTGAGCATGTGTCGCCACCCCGACCATGAGGTTTTATAGATAGCAAGAAATGGGTAAGATACTTCACCATTTTATAGCCCTCGGGTGGACAGTTAAGTGGACATGATGTGACTTTCATTTCATCATAATTGGCGGCCATCGATTGCACACAACGGAAATGTGGAGGGGATGATTGAGTAAAGGAGATAGTCTCTCCAGCTCAAGAGTGGCAATTTTATGCATCGAATGCTTGGAGGATCAGAATTTCCTTATCTCGTCTCCGTTGATTTTCAGATACAGGGCTGTAGAGAACGTCCAGTATTCGGCTGGAGGGAGGACCTCTGTGGGACTGTGAAGATTAGGCAAACGAGATAGGAGAAAAGGCCATTGACAATTAGAAATAAGCAGAAAGTCAGTTAGATGAAGTAAGAACCGAAACAAAAGTAAGGGGTTTCCTTTTCCTCTTTTACAAATTACGAAATGGCTTGTGAAGTGTTTGTATTGTTAAAGGTCTGAGAATATCCAGACTAGACTCTATTGATCTAAGTCCTTGCTTTATTCGAGTTACCTTGAAACATCGATTTTCTACGATCATTATGATTAAGATGAACTATGCCTTCAATATATTGTTGAAGGTTATGATATTTAGATGCATAGTTTAGAAGGAAAAGAACTGCATAATACCTGATTGAAATCTTTTCTGGTTTTATAAAATATTACAAGAAATAAGAATACAAATTAATGATGGTCATCAGAGAAAATATCTTTGGCTTCTTGGGTGTTGGACTCATTTAAAAATGTATTTCTTGATTCTATGTAATTCAGTATCATATAAAATAAACTACACTTGTTCTTAAAATGATTCCGGCTTTTAGCTTCTCATTTTGTCAGTGCCACTTCAGGTGTTTCTATTATTTCCTGTGCTTCTCAGGAAGAACTTATTTTTAATAATTTATTTTTGTTCTAAGATTCGTAAAGATTTCATTGCATACATTCTAAGGTTTCACCTGTGTATGACAAACTAACTTTGACTAAACAAAGTGCACGGATTCTACCAGAATTTCTAGCGTTCTCATCCCTAAATAGACTGCAGACTCTTCCAGAGTGTAGCATATATATATATATATATATATATATATATATATATATATATATATATATGTATATGCTTAGGTTTCATTCGCCACTGAATCTAATGTTTAGTAGAAAATGTTGTGAATGATAAACGATCTTAAACATTCATAGATAAGTAAGGCATCTGAGGAAGCCCAGAGTACCTACTAGAAAAATTATCAGGTTTAAACAACAAAATAAGGTTTCTATCCAACATCAATTCTGCACGTCATTGCTATAGCTTGAAAATTAATTAGAAGTTTTAAGCCAACTTTCTGAAATACATAGATATTTTGCTATCATTTCGTCTCACGCAAGTCAATGAAAGGACAATAAAAGAACGGGTTTCAAGGAGACAGAAGAGGACAATTGACAGTGCATTTACATTCTTGAGGTCCATAGTTGACACGAAAGATGTCCCCCAGCTGTAGAGAGGTAATATTTCAGCATAGACCATTATTGTCATATCAAGTAATTTCAACAGTAAAATTATGAAACTTAAATACCAATCAAGCACTACGATTGAAATTATAAAGTTGAGGTACTAAAGAGGACAGCTTATCAGAACAATTAAAGTTAGATTATTTATATAAAAACACAAGAAAGCTAAGTTACGGTGGTGGAAAAATGACTGAAGCCAAGATGGCAAGTGGGACCAATAAAATTGCTGATTCTTCTTTGGATTTTTTAAAGAATCTTTAGACTCATAGCAATATCACCTGACCAGATGTGACAGTAGTATTCAATACAAAAAGAGATATTAAATTTATAAATGTGCAAGCAAGAAAAATTGTCTAGGGTGTCCTCATTTCCTAGAAGCAGATTTGAAAACAGATTTAATATAATCATTCCACTTCACGCCATGGAAAAACGTCAGAAGACAGCAGTGAATTGCTCTCCTGGAGTTTACCATTAGCTAAGATGATGGAAGTTAAAAAAAAGTACATTATGATGACTAACAGCGGACGATATCATTTTAGACTCGTTAAAATTAACATGTAACTTCTTGCTTCAATTCGAAGCAGATTGCAGGCTATTTTCGTGATCAGCTGCCAATTTGATTGTATCAAGACTTTCAGTATTACTATTAAGGTAGAAAAACCGTTTTTTCATCCAAATAGATAACGAGTCGGCAAGGAAGGTCGTTGAAGAAAATAAAGAACAGAATGAGTTCAATCCTAGAAACCTGAGTAACGCCTGAAGTAATGCAGAATTATCGAGCGGTAAGACCATTCAAGACAACTTTCATTTAGCGGTTTTATAATAGGGATAGAATCATATCAAAGAAACGGACAGAGACACGATAAAGCCTTCAAATTGTGAAGAAAACCAGCTTGACAAAGCCTGTCAAAAGATTTTGAAAGATATAAAACAGAGATGTGCTATTATTATCTGTAGCTTGTCAGAATCAGTAACTGTTAATCCATCGGCAGTTTACCAAGAGAAGCCATATTGTTTTTTCTGAAGGAAGGCCCTCTAAGGTGAGATGCTTAATAAATTCAGAGTTGATTAGAGCAAACAGGAACTAAAAAATCAGGTGAGCTAGAAGCAATAAAGTATTTATTGTAGAGCAGGGGAATAACAGGACCAGTCCAAAGGCATATTTTTAAGGATAATTGTAGAGATGCAATCAAGTTCATATGCTTTGTAAGGATCAATCGGAAGTTGATAGCGAGACCATGGACAGAATTATAGGCTTACCACACAACAGAAAATCTATTCTAAGTGGAAAGTCACTTCTAATATGAAATCCAAGATGAGTTTAGAGTAGAATTCGAAGAGAATTTGCGAGCAAAACAGTCTCATATTCGACAGAAGATGAAAGTAATTCAAATTGATTGAAGAGGGAGAGATTGAGATATTAAACTTAGCTAAGACAATCTTACAGATCCGTCAGTAGTCAAGAGAAGAAAATTTGGCAGAGTCTATACAGTGTCTCACTCTATCATCGAACAACGACTTATCCGCTTTGAGGACAAACTTATACTTATCACGGATGGAAGCAAAGACGTGTCTATTAAGATCAGAAATATCACATTGGTAGAGCTGTATAATTGAATCCTATGTGTTATAGCGGCGAATAAACAGGTGTATAAGCAGAGAATATGTGGTTTTATTTGGTATTCACGAGAAGCTTTCACCCAAAAGATACGTCAGAAGTGAACTTTAGGCAGACTAAAGATTTCATTCCAAGGGACATCGCAACTAACAGAGAAATTAATACCAGTAATTACGTTGCTAGCAAAAAGCTTTCTGAATAATGGGTTCTGAAAAATTCATGGGCTTGGCTAAACCGGTAAATATTTCGAATAAATAACTGGTAATTTAGAATAAATAGAAACACCATAACGTTAATATTTTATCTAATCTTGCTCTATGTATTTGTTATAATGTTTGTATAAGCTCGCAGATTTGGTTAATAATATTCCGAGGAAAACATTGAAACAAAAGATTAGTAATGAAAAGCTTTAATCACATGGATTAATAATAGAATTATAGCGAATACTGTAGTTAATGCGGCGATAAATGCGGCACAAAGTGCGACTCCATGTCCTATGAACTGACGTCCCTCTCATAGTGAATGGAAGCGACAATGTTTATCAATTTAGTCAAATGAAGGTCGGTGATCTTTCTACACAACAGTATGTATGTACAAAGTGCATCAGATAAATTGTCTAAATTACACAAAAATGCCAATAACACTGACAACTCATTTTAACAGATTTATTTGCCAAAATTACACAAAAATAAATTAAATTTTAAAGAAATCGCCATTGATATCAATTACGGAATCACCTGAAACTATTCTGGACGGTCGATGAAAGTTTAAGTTGATGAATACTGCCATAATTCTTGCCTTCAGTTCATCTTTGGAGTTACAAGGATTTTTGTTTGTCTCGCGCTCAACTGCATTACATACACATAATAATCAAGGCGGGGTTGCAGTCTGGGGAGTTAGGTTGCCAGATGTAAGGGGTGATGTAGTCGCAGAAATTGTCTGACAGCCATGGCTGTGTTAACATGCATGTGTAGCATGGTACAGAGTCCTTTTGCCAGACCTAGGACCTTTCAGAAGCCACTCTCTTGACCCAGGATAGTATTGGCTCCTCAAGCCTCTGGATATACGACTCCGTGTTATATCTGAGTACTTCACCAACAGTTCTTTTTTTATCGGAACGATCAGAGTAAATTTTCCGAGCTACCGTACCTTCACCATAAAACTCATCGAATTCTTCCTGAATCCTCTGCACTGTCCTCAGATTGACACCCAAACACACAGAAATGTTCGTATTTGAGATTTTGGCGTTGATGTCGAGTAGTACAGCATATCGTTTCCAAATTTCTGTCGGAATGAATTTCGTCATGGTGATCTTTTTTTTTTTTTATCACAGACGGTTCCCAACTGGTCCTACAATACTATTCAATCGACAAAATCAAAAACAAACAACGTCCATGCGCAGAATTAAAATTATAAAATAGTGACAATTTACCCATCGCAACCTTTAGTACATAGTTATATCTCTGTCTTTCTTTCAATCTCTCTCTCTCTCTCTCTCTCTCTCTATATATATATATATATATATATATATATATATATATATATCATGAATAATATTGATAAAAATGCATGATAAAATGTAAAAGTTTACTTGTCACGCGTTTCGTTCTTCGGGACTTCATCGGAAAAAATTGTTACGTTTATACAGGCGCACGAGCGATGGGTGGTGGGGATTTTAGAATTTTTTTTGAGTTTTTTTAATAACTAGTTTGATAACGAATTCATTTAGCGTATTTTACTTTTTTTCTTTCTATCATTTTTATTTGTAGGTACTCCACACCGTGATAATGGAAGATCTGCTAGGAATAGTGAAATGTTCTAAGAGTCAGGGCACAAATTTATTGTAGTTGACCTTGCGATCAAGCCCCTCTCTTGACATTTACGTCGTAGTTAATTGTTTCTCCTTTGATTTAAGTAGCATTTTGATGTCAAAATTGTGGTCAGTCTCGTTACGGTGGTCAACCAACGCATTTGATGTATTGTTTTATAAAATTCCCTTTTGTGTTCATATAATCTTTTAATTAGATTCCTTGAGGTTTCTCCTATGTATTTTTAATGCTTGATGAAAATGTCATCCAACGATGTATACACATATTAAGTAGAACATTACATCATATTTTCCGAACCTACGCATGTGGTTTCCTAAAGGTATCTGCTGAAGAACTAGAAGTGTTAGAGAAATTAACCACTAATAAAATCAGAACTGCTGGACTGCAATCCACAAAAAAGAACCTTGTAACAAAGCTGGAAATGGCTCGACTACACCAAACGGTATAACACCTCAGTGAAAATCAAGATAACAAACGGAGGCAAAAAGTCAAACATCATTGCAACAACAGCAAACTTTCCAGTAACTAATGAGAATTTCGTAGTTTTGGTTTAAAATTTGCCACCGGAAGGAGACACATAGTAGACACTATAGTAAAAAATCATAAGTAAAACGACTACGAATTCACGGAGGCTTTCATTTACGGCATAATCATTACTACTATATAAAGCAACAACGCAAATACATCATTACAGATACATCTAAATTCATTAAAGTACATAGCAAAGAAAAAAAAAGGAACTACACATTGCTCCCTCTGACAAGCGGGGAGGAGATCATGAACAAGAATACATACATAAAAAATTAACTCACAGCCCAATCAAACTGACACATGCGAAAAAAGAAACGAAACAAAAAAATGACTACTAGTGCACAAAAAATTAACAATAAAATCAGGAAACTAATTAAAAATGAAAACAAATCTTAAAATAAACTCACAGAATATCATCTTAGAACATCCCAAATTTATGGTATCACTAAACCCCACAAAACTTGTATCCCGATGCGCCCCATCATCACAGGAATAGACAGCGTCCCACCATAAACCGGCGAAAGTCGTAGCAGAAATTCTAAACCTTCTCCTTCGAAAAATTGGCCCATGTTATATAAAGAATTCAGACAAACTGAAAAACTAAGGGAAATGAACATCATTGACAAACTCATCGTCAGTCTAGATATAAAATAACTTTACACCAACGTCGCAGTTGTAAAATGTCTAAATGTCTTTAAAAAGTATCTAATACAAAGATAAAGCTATCTCTAGCTACAGCTAAAATAGAAATCAGTCGTCTCATCACCAATCAATGCTACTTCACATTTAATAATGATTGATACAACCCAAAATTTGGATTACCAATGAGATCGTCTTTCAGGGGAGTGATGTCATGTATCTTTTAGAATTTTTCAAGTCTGGTCATTTCCAAAATACTTTGCCCAAACAATCAACATTCTTCCGTTATATTGATGATACTCTACTCGTGATACGGATTTACATGACCGAGTCGATCAACTAAACTAAGTGGAATAATTGCAGCCCATATTATTTACACAAAGAAGATAAATACATTGAAAACACTTTCACACTTCTCCAGTGCACTATTTTATATTCTATGGGAAACAAAACACCCATAAAATATCCCAAAACAAAAATAACCCGATTGTGAAACCCAAAGAATGAAAAAAATATTACCCTGCCTACTAATACCATCACGTCTGCGATCGAAAATCAACATGAAATTTGTTAATACTCCATCCAAAACAATAAAAGAGTCAATACTGAATAAAACGATAAGCTAAAAGCTGAAGGATGGATTTACACCTGTAATAACTGTCACAAAATAAACTTTGGAGAAATTTCAAGGAATCTAAATAAAATATTATATGAACATAAAAGGGACATTTTCCCCAAAATTACTTCAAATGTGTTGGTTGTCAACCGTAAAGTAACGGACTACAATTTTGACATAAAAAAATGCTACTCTAATCAAAGGAGAAACTCACTATAACGTAAAAATCTAGAGAGTGGCTTGATTGGCAGATCAATTACAGTAAATTTGCGCCATGGCTCTTAAAGAGTTCACCCATCTTGGCAGATCTTCTATTATCACATTGTCGGATACCTACTGAAAAAGTGATGGGAAGAAAAAATAGATGACTCTAAATCAATTCGGTTAGATATATATATATATATATATATATATATATATATATATATATGAAATTGAAATTCCCGTCCCCCTCGTTCATGCGCATGTGTTTCCATGCCGACATAACGAATTTAGGCTGATGGACTTCTAAGGGACGAAACATAGCAAGTAAACTTTTCAAGCTTTTTCATATATTTTCCCCATATATATAATTTGGATTCTGAAACCTGAAGATTTGAAAAAGTTATATTTTTTTTATTTTTACTTTTTGCAGGTTATAGAGTATCCCCTGGAGTTTGAAATGGCTTCGTATGATATCCAGCAACGATTAATTCTTGAGTTTTCTATTGTAATGAATGATCAATTATTCAAACTCAGAGAAAATACTGGACACATTTTAATGCCAGAGGATCTACTGATAACATGATTCGGAAACTATTGCCCGGTTTGAAAGAACTGGATCAGTCGTTGATCTTCTGGGAAGAGGTCCTAAGCGCCCTGTGCTTACTGTCTTAGCGATGTAAGCTGTGCAGCAGAATGTCCTTAAGGATCCATCAGCTTCCACCCGTCGTCCCTCTGCTCAACTAGGCATCGCCAGAACAATGCTTCAGAAGATTCTGAAACTGGATTTAAAAAATGTTTCCATACAAGATTCAAATGATCAAAAATAAACAAAATGTGCTTGTAAAAGTTATTTTTGATTCATATCAGTCATTCTTTCCGTGGCTAGTGAAAATTAAAATAAATTAATGGTATATGACTTTATAATACAAAGTATGTGAACTTTTCCCATCAGTATTATGTGATATCTTGGTTGTTTCATTGTAGTTCACAAAATTTAAATGATTTATTTATGTGTGCAAAAAATTCCATGTTTCTAATTTTATTTTTATTTATTTCTTAGTTTGTATTGGGAAATAACAATGAGTAAGCGGACATGCTTCCATCAAGAGTTTCTGAATGAATTCAATTATATTTGAAATACAATAATGGTGATATATGTTGAAGAAACAATAATATTTTTTCTAAATAAAATTGGGTGATGAAAAATTGTAATTAATTAATCTAAGTTCTTCTTTTGTTTATATGAATGATATGTCGAAAGAGAGAGAAGAAAAAGGAAGGTTGAAAAAAAAAGAAAGGTTGAAAGAAAGAAAGAGAGAGAAAGAAAACAAAAATGATTGAAACATTTACACAAATATAGACAGAGAGAAATTTAAGGATATCGCTGTAAATACAGCATTAACATCGCGACATTGATTTCTGAGATGGATTTTTTCGAAGTAACGTTCATCCTTCATAATCACTGTGAATCAATCTCTCTCTCTCTCTCTCTCTCTCTTTCTCTCTCTCTCTCTCTATATATATATATATACCTTCCGCAATTTCAGGCATTTTTGAAATGGTAATTTATGACTATTTTCAAAGGAAAGTTTACGCTCATTAAATTTCTTCAATCCCAGATCTCTCAGTGTGTCTGTAATTTGCGAATATCTACGATACCTATGGTGTATTGATGTTTATCAATAATTATTTCCTTAGGCAGAGCGGAAGGCTTGTGATGAAAAATGATTATTTTACACAAAAAATATTTATTTTCAAATATTATCTAATTTCTGATTCCTCTTGTTGCTCAGATATTATCACTATGAGAAATTCGTCATGACATTCAAATTATAGTTTGTTATGGATGTTTACAGATTCATACACATCTAAATAATTATTAAGTTAGAGAAAAATAGAAAGTGACATGCATTCTTCCTCGTTTCAATTTGAGAGTAAAATTAATTCCAAATAATTTATCAATCATCAAACTTTATGAGATTACATGACGTTTTGAAATCACCAAATCACAAATCAGCCTCATTCTGAATGGTTTTGATGAGATTTAAATAACTGTTATTAAGTTTCAACTAGCGTTAATTTCTTCTTAATTTTAGTTGGTTTTCATCAAAACTATCCAGTTTAGTCAATCTAAAGTCATCAATATATAACACGATCTGAATTTGCAACAGAGAATTAAGATACAAGAAATGAGAGTTGAAATTAATATTACTTACAATGATTCATCGAATGAAAGAATCAAAAATATATATATATATATATATATATATATATATATATATATATATATATATATATATATAAACAATGGCTTTAATCGATTGAGAGAAACAGTTTGAATTTAAGTGATAAAGTTCATGTGTCAAATGAATACGAAATATTGAAATATCAAAATGTCATATATATATAAAATATTTATCTGTCTGTTTATATATCTGTACATATTTAGTATTATCATTTTCTTTTTTATTTATATTTAAATATTATTAGAATCTAAAAACTTTACTGATAAAATTTATCAATGCAGTTACGACGAAATATGTTTTGTTCTACAGAGATAAAATAGCCTGAATTTCCAAGTTTCATATTAACAGTCACAATACGAGTCTGAACTTTTAAAATCCATCTTAATACTAATTTGAAGGATGAAAGAAATATTCTGTAAATTAAACTGCTTGTGCAGCTGTCTAAAGTGATGTTTTACCAGTCAAAATTAACTGATTCCTCGATTAATGTCGTCTTTTTCTTGATGCAATGATTTATATGAAGAAATAAAACAACTTACAAAACCATTAAATAAACTAGTTTCCGAAAATATTTCAACTCAAGATAATGTTGTTTTTAAAATCTATATTATTAGACGACACTTTTAAAACAACATTATCGTGAGCTCTATTCTCTATTTTCAGAAAACAGTTTTCGTAATCGTTCATTTATGATAAAGTTTTCAATAATTTAGTTAAAAAATTTATCGTTAGAATACTTGTAAAAAATTCGAAAAGACAGTCTTTATTTGAAGACAAAAATCTTCCTTAAATAATCGTAGGATTCAGCAAACAGCTTTTCAGTCCCTGACTAAGTAATTTATTCATCTCGGCGAAAGACAAACAAAAAAAATAATGTGAGAGCTTTTTTAATTCTCTGTCTAAATGTGGAGTAATCCATTTATCATGTCACTCTGTGAAATAATGATTTCTCAATTTAGTTTCACACGATTAAAATTAACTTCTCCTCAGAGACAGTTTTTACAAATACACTTGGCATGCAGGTCGTTGAATCAATTCAAAGGATTTCAATTATATCTTCATTTTCGTAGTAGGCTCTGTAAATGTATAACAGCAAAACGAATGCATTAAATGCACGAGTAAGGTTGCAATATCCATATTTTTTAACCATGTCCATGATTATTTATATAATAATAATAATAATAATAATAATAATAATAATAATAATAATAATAATAAATGCGAATGTTAGTGTGTCATTGTGACATACTTTTTCAACTTTACTCTCTAGAGGCCGTAGTCTGGAATAAGACCGACTCCGTGAATAAATTAAAAATATTCCGAACCGAATCTTGAATCAAATCCTGAAATTTCGAGTTCTCAAGTTTTCATTAGTGTGATTGTTTTTTGATTCCACCATCTTGGCTTCTACTGATAAAAAAAAATATATATTAAGGGACACAACTCTCTAAATTTTAATAGCATATGTTCAAGCTACTGTTTTCATATTACAGTTTTTCAAAATAAAATTATCTGTGTTTTCACCTTTACTTGTACAGACCGTAGCCCAAACCCATTTTGAAATAAGGCCGACTCCGTGAGCTAATTAAAAAGATTGCGGGGCGGATCCAGACCAGCAATTCTAAAATTTGGGATACCTAAGTTTTAATTACTGCAAATGTTTTCGGCGATGTTTTGACGCGATATTTTCCGAGGAACTTTTTTAGTACAATAAGAAATTTTATAAATTGGAAATACATTCGGGAATAATCGAACTTGATTGCGATATCCAGCAAAAGTTACGAATGAAATAAAAATAATGGTTTGTACGGAAAGTAAGGAGTTCCGTAAATCTTTATTGTCTCTAAATTAGGTGGGGGCAGAAAAATGTTGCTGAACTTTTAAAAGATAAGCTTAAATAATAATGCAATACTTAAATGCCGCCCGATAGGGCATTTTTAAGCTAGTGTATGTATGTATATATATATATATATATATATATATATATATATATATATATATATATATATATATATAATTATGCATATATATACATTCATATATATATATATATATATATATATATATATATATATATATATATATATATATATATATAATGAATGTGTATGCATGTATGCATAATTATATTATAAGTGTTTAAAATATGTATTTAAATAGAAAATATATTTAGAAACCAACGAAAGTTGTCCGAAATATAGAAAATAAATAATAAATACTTAAAAATATATATATATATATATATATATATATATATATATATATATATATATATATATATATATATATATATATATATATATATATATATAAACGTTATAATTTAAACGTAATTTATATATGTATTCTAACGTAATTTCTTCAGTGTTGTATTTTGAACTTCTAAATCAATCAATCGATCAATGTATCTATATATCTATCTCTCTATCTATCTCTATCTATCTATTTACTTATATCGGCTTGTCGATCATACTTTTATATCCAAATGCATTCTATTCTCAACTGTTTTTTTTCTCCATATATATAGCTCTCTTTCATATATATATATATATATATATATATATATAATTATGTATGTGTGTATGTTTTGGCGTGGGAATGTGTGTACACATGTATATAAAAATGAATGAATTTGTGCCAGTATCATCTCACTGCTATAGCTGCATAGAGAAAATCCGTGATAATTCTTGCCGTACCTACGCATACGTCGTTTACATCTTTGAAGATCCAGCCAAGTGCGGAGAACGCATTCAACCGAATCCAAACATCTCCTTAGCGGAAGGTGTTGACAGGAAAGATTCAAGCTTAGATAATTGCGTCGCTTATTCTGTTTGATTGTGACCAACAGAGCGCAGGATTTCTCTGTATTTTCCTCTGCGCACGTCAACCACTTCAGTCCATCCTTCTTTTAAACTAACCCTTGCCTCCCAACTGATTCCCTACTTTTTCAACCCCAACCCCAACCCCGGTATTTTCCCCTCAATTTTTCGCTCGGATTCGCAGTTTCCTCTTTCCGTTATTATTTCTTTGCTTTTTGTGTCTCTAATTTCAGAAGAGCGTAAATTGGCTGTGTAACTTGTATCTTGCCCGTGTTCCAATCAGGTTGCCGAAGCCTCTATTATCTTTGTTCAAGTTTCACAAGCAGTGTATATTAGCAAAGGGAAGAAATCAAGGATGGTAGACCAGAGAAATAAGGTTCAATACTTGATTTACATGAACCTTATTGTCAAATTGATTTTGGTCATGTACAGTGCGGGATTTTTTGAATTGATATTTTTTCGATATATATATATATATATATATATATATATATATATATATATGTATGTATATATATGTGTGTGTGTATGTTTGTGTGTGTGTGTGTTTGTGTGTGTGCTCAAAGAATCAGACATAATATATTTGAATTATTCTCTTGATTACGCTGAGAACGTTTGGCCATTTACTTAGATGTATGTCTGTATAAATCTATTCTTGTTTTTATATCCACGGAGACATGTAGAGACACCTGGACTGATGTCCAGACGCGGGGTTAAACTACTGGGAATAAAGTATGCCAAAGCTTTGATAAGTCATCCGTCTAGGATAAGGAAAACTCTGATGTAACACACATTGATGTCTAGCATCTGCTTGTTTCTTGGGTACTTAATGTTTGGTGCGAGTCAAGCCGTGCACGACAATAATCTCTGGCAAAGAATTGCTGAAACCTTACCGTTTTTTGCCAAGGATGTGCGGCTGGTGTAATTGTTAGAAGCTGGGAGCTGAGAATCGGCGAGAAGAGTTCGAATGACACTTTCGTGCAAATAAATATGGGAAACGTATGAATAGTTCTCATGAAATAGTAAGATTTAGCAGAAGATCTATGAGATTCCTAATTCCAGATAGATAGAAAATTGTCAGCCACATTGTCTAACGTGTTGACAGCCATAGTGAGTCTATATATGAATGTACATGGTACGTAAGTATGATGAGGACAGAATTTGATTTGAGACAATTATTGTATTTAGCAAAGGAAACAATATATTTCTACAAATTTAGTATACATCTACGTACACTAACATAAATCTATTTAATATAACGACATTCAAATTTGTTTACAGCCTCAATGCATCTTCTAAAATGATCACATGCGTTTGTCAGGTGCCCTTTTTAGATGTTGGCCATGGAATCCCGGTAGCATCCTTCAACGAATCCTTAATATTGTGAGCATACTTGCTTTGTCTCCCTCTTAACACTTTCACTGCTACTTATTTGCCCAGTACTGCCCCCATCTGGCCAGCCATTTTAAAAGAAAATGCCAAATTTCAACCTACATATTTTATTACACAGAAAACTGGCACCAGTTTGTTTTACAGCATTCCATTTTCATGGATATACCTGGGAATGACTTACCAAATCAGTAATGGGTATACACATGATATCTTTTGAAGCATTGTCCTTTGTGATTTTACGATAGATGGCGCAACGGGTCACTCATACCAGCGGTATGCAAAAAAAAAAGTAGGTTTCCGTACTTAGCCAGCTGGAGCAAGATAAGAAAAATGAATATCTCCGTAGTTAGAAGTGGAAGTGTTAAAGACGACCACGTGAAATAGCTAGGAAGTTAAATGTTAGTGATAATGTGACCTTGAAAAGGATTGACTACCCATTCCTGTGGTATGAAAACCTTGGAAAAGGGAAAAGCGTAAAGCACATTGACCCTAAGCCTTTGTTGGAAGAAAAGTGGTGGTATGACTTAGTAGACATTACTCACAAACCACATGATCACCATATGAAATATGAAGTTACTGTGCATAACACTAGCGAGTCTAGTGGGGTTGATGCACAACCAACTGTCATTTCTTCAGTCCAATTTTTGACTGTAAGGAGACATCGCATCCACGAAAAGCCGGAGTTCCTCCACGTCGTGCTTAATTTTATCAGCTCTCTCGATTCAACATTAACATCCCTCTCATTCTAGAATGGAATTTTTATCTGATGTCTTCGTGTACTACACGTCTGATTCTAGACTACAACGCATAGAGCTGATTGGAAATGACACTCATTGATTTTCCTGAGTTCTCGTTGAACATATCCTTGACTTGCCGTATGCGCTCAACAAATCTGACAATGTAAGGGCGTTGGAAAAGGTTCTATTACATTTGGCCACTGAAGACGCATTTACTCTAGAGATAAGTAGGTCGTTTCTGATCTAAAACACAAACGAAGTGATGTTTATGGAGGGCTGGAAAATGCTCAAAAACCTTAGGTAAAGTTCGACACATATGGCTTCCAAAAGATGTATTCTCACATAATTGAAGAATCCTGTATGATTCTATGTAGGTATCGATCATATATCTATATCCATCAACTCATATTCTGTGTATTTAGGCAGCAAATGTTCTTTCAGGCATATATTATTAAAGACAACAGATAATTTGTGTCAATTAATTATAATGATCAAATTTTCCAAAATACGCATGAGCATTCTCAGAAAAATATAAAGAAATAATACACTCAGACATACATACATACATACATTCATACTTACATACATACATACATACATACATACATGCGGACGTACATAAACACAGAGACGTGTATATATATATATATATATATATATATATATATATATATATATATATATATATATATGATATGATATCATTGATATAGGAATCATCAGTCTTTCTATATAAACGTAATATATATATAATATTGTGCATATATATAGTCAACATTTAGAGGCGACAGGCTGTTTCATGCTAGAGGATGATTGCTTCTAGCATAAACCACGCTCAGTGTCTGATATTGAGCATTTTATCCCATAAATATAGCACACAGTAAGGGTATATATCTTCATATATATATTTATATATGTATCTATCTATCTATCTATCTATCTATCTATCTATATATATATATATATATATATATATATATATATATATATATATAGTTTTAAGGTGTGCTATAATTATAAGATAAAGTGTTCAATATCAGAGATAGAACTCATATAAATATAAAAGTGAACATTGAAGTCAACAGTCAGAGGCAACAGGCTGTTTCATGCTAGACGTTATATATATATATATATATTGTGTATTTGGGTAGCAATACTTCTTTTCATTTCATTATGTTCTTATATGGCTTTTTCTTTTGTTGAAAAACATTCCAGTATCTCTACATACATGCATGAAAATCTGCAGATTCAGTTAAAAATTAAAAAAACTACGTTGATAATGGATAAAACAATTGCCGAAAGCACGCGGACATAAAGAACATTCGGACAATTTTTAGACACTTTATTCCCGCAAAAAATTACTCATGCAAATAGAAGATACTTTAAATAAAAAGCTTAACCGCAGTTCTTTGTCAGTTGTATTTAAAGACTATATATATATATATACATACATACATATATATGTGATATATATATGTGAAAAGTATATATATATATATATATATATATATATATATATATATATATATATATATATATATATACATATTATATACGCGGTACTTATTAGAAAGCGCTCAATATCAGAGATAGAGCTAACACATCAATCCAAATATATATATATATATATATATATATATATATATATATATATATATATATATATACTACTTTTCAAAACAATACCTCTGCATCTAAGCCAAGAGGTCATTTAGGGAATGATCTGCAAGCAACCCAGCAGTTATTTCTCTAATTTTAATGTAAACAGAAGGAAAATTGAGAAACTGATTTTCTCGAAAATACTAAGATTTTCAATTATTGCTTTCGTCAAAGCAGAATAAATATACATGGGAAATCTATTTTTTTTCCAAGAAATGCTGATTTCATAAAATTCAAATTGATGCATCCAGACTTACGGATCGATTAAGAATTTTACGAATCGACTTCCACCAAGTTTTTATCATTGAATACGTAAATATTCTCGAAAAGCAATATTTACATGAGGCGAGGATTTGGTGGTTTATTTTTGATATTCAGGTGCTTCATCAGTTGCTTGTCGATCCGATTTACCATGAGGGAATTTCAACTGATCCTTTTATTTAATTCAAGGGACGTGGAGGTAGATTGTTCTTATTCCGGCGACAATGACAAGGGATATCCCGTCTAGTTCTTATTAGCTATGAGTTAGCGGTTATATAATAGTGACCATAGTACTGCTCACTTAGAGTTCATCTCATTTCCAGTTAATTCAGGTACACATGTCTCGAACTACAAACACTGTATTAATTAAAATTTCACGAAACAACGATTTAATCCACTAGTCATGTGGAAAATCATGTCTGTAAAACTTAGAGTCTTAAATATATTCTACCTGATGATGCAACTAATGTTGCTGCTTGTCAATCCTTAGTGCACTTGTCGGGATTTCTCTTTTGTACTGCTGCTTCTGTTGAAGCTTTGCTGTCAATCGCTTTCTTTTTTAACGGCTCCTATATCGAACTAATACGTAAGATCTAGAAGGTTCTCATAGCATTGTATATGCTTTGTTTATTTTAGATGTTTATCGTCCCAGTGTTTTCTCTGTCTAATAATTTTATTAGGTTTGGTAAACAATGAATTAGAAGCAAATGTTTGAATGCACGGTAAATAACACGACTGTCCAACGAACAGAATTAATAAAGCTTGCAATAAAAAGAAAAAAAAAACAGGACTAAAATGAAACAGTATCAAGCAAGCAAGCAAACAATATATGCAAGTGTGTCGATGTTTGAAATTTCAAGAATATTTCGGTTTTACTTCGAAATCCTGGAAATAATAGAGAGCTATAAGGACACCCAACTAAACTGAATAGGAGCGAATCTGATATTATGATAAAAAAAAAGAATAATTCTGATATTCACAACAATTGAAACATAAAAAAACCCAAGAAATGTTTCCCCAGAATGATTAAAACTATTACTTTTCTTGCTTTTCATTCTGTATATATGTATAAAATAGTTACTTGAAGATCTGAAATTAAATATTATCATAAGTGAACCAATTAAAGAACAGACTATCTTTGCGGGTTGGACCATTATACTTCAGTCGGTCATCTTTCCGATCTTCATCAATTCTTAAGGATATCTGGGAATTTTCAGTTTTTCTTTCTCTGATCATTATGGAGGAAAAATGAAAATTTATTGATCTGAGAAGTCAGAGAAAACAAAACTCGAAACAAGGTCGTCTCAAAGGACATAATCTAACAATCTTGATTAATTTATCAAATTATAAAAAAAAAACCCAGATCAGCCCAGTCTATATAATTTCTAACGTATAACGCATTTCCATCAAGGGCAAAGCAGAGAAGTTTGATTCATAGCTTTTAAAATGAATTAGTCAAAAAATACCTATAGGGACTGCTTCCATTTCGGCAATAACAAGTCATTCCAATTAAAGCATCACATTTAGATTTACTTCAGACATTCATTAATATTTTTCATGATTTATGTGGTTATAATTTTAAATTAAATTATATCTTAATGCATTAGAAAATTTATTCCCAGTTATAAATCAGAATATTAATTAGCTGCAAAATTTAATTAACGCTACTCAACGCAATACGTCGAAAAATGTTTCTTCAGTTGGTCATTGGTTTCGGTTAAAAGTACTGAGACATTGCTGGCGAAAATAGTAAGGCATGAAATTAATGAAAGTGGTTAACAACAAACCATGAGAAAAGATAAATTATTTTTGGGAAGAGATTATTACGTCGTAAATAACGGCCAACCTGCTAAAAGGTGATAATAAATTATGAGACACTATTGCAAGGTTTCATAATCTCAAACATGATTGGCCAACAAGCCACGGCTACTTAGATGAATTTGTTTGGAATTAGGAAGAACTGTTAATATCAACGGCATTTTTTCCGTTAAAACATTCCATCAACGCAACCTTCGGTTAAAAACCGTAGATTAATATTGATAATATGTGCATATAATATATATATATATATATATATATATATATATATATATATATATATGTGTGTGTGTGTGTGTCGTTGCGAGGCTCCATTTTGTCCTACTTCTTTATGCTTATAGAATAAAGTAAAATAAAAAAAATATAACTTAAAATAATGATTTAAAACTAGCTACTAGATGCCCTTTTTACCATACGAAAAGCTCCCATTCAACAAAACCTTCAGATTTCATAATAATTATATGGAACTTTCTAGAGGTCTCTAGAGACTTTTACTGCGTTCTAAAGGTTAAATATATATATATATATATATATATCTTCGAACTAACAAGTGGTTTCTTCCCTGGGGTTCGATTAAACAGCCCTATTTCTTGCAGTCGTCTACAAACAGTCTGTCTTGACACATTAACAAATGAGGTACTATTCATAACCCTTTTAATTTCTGTGCAAGACTTAAAACGGTCCTTTAACGACATACACTGCATTATTCGATCTTCTCTTGCCGAAGTTTTGCGGGGTGTGCCGGTTTTAAAAGCACCAACTATTTTGCCAGTATCATTGTAGGATTTAACAACCCTGCCTACAACACTCTTGGAACGTTTCACTTTCACTGAAATCTCTCTAATGGTGTGATTTTCCTTGTGTAGCTTCACAATAGCTTCACAGAGTAATCAAGTTTTTGGCGTTTCGCCATGGTGCCGGCTGATGCAACGTTTACAAATGACTAAGTAAGACTTATTCTTTAGAGGAAATCAAAAAATTTGAATATAGCATACTGTTTACAGTGTTTTTCTCAATTTTGTCCCTTACTTTTGGACGATCCTATTTTGAAAACAAATAAATAATTGTTATAATTCTTTTTCTATACTTTGCATATGTTATTATGGATGATAACGACTACCAGTTGTCAAAACTTCAGCTTTTCACAGTTATTATTTCTAACAAATATTAGGTTTTAAAATTTTGTCCCTTAGTTTTTGGACGCTACTATATATATATATATATATATATATATATATATATATATATATATATATATATATATATAATTAATAATAAAATTGATAATATTGTTAGGGTTTTGCATCATGAACAAATTTTCTGGAAGATGTATTTTCAAATTTGTAGGAAAAGCATTTGGAGTTGTAACGTTATTTTGTATTGTTTACTGTCTTTTTACTATTGATTCAGTTTAGTCACTTTCTGTCTGTATTATTTATTTTTCAAGCATTTTTAACACCAATAATGAAAAATGTTCTAATATATATTTGATGACAATTTCATACGTTTATTCTTATTCATTGATTGGTTCCTTATATTTCTCATTGAAACAGAAATCCTAATAATGCTATTAATAATAATAAAAATGTTGTACATTTTAACAAAGATCTGTTTGTACTGACACCCCTGTGGGTTTTCTCTTTATGATGATTTCCAAAGTGCAACTTACATGTAGGTGAAGTCCAAGGCCATGGAACACTCAGTCGGAATTGTTTTAGCGTGACAAGCTTGTACATCGAGGTTCCAATTCTTTTACACGTAGCTTAGATGAGGCACAAGGCCGAAAGTAGGGTGTATCTAGTGATGATCGAACTCACTACTCGGTCGTAATTGTTATAGCGAGAAAAGCTTGTTAACCATTACACCACGTCGAGTTGTACAAGCGTAAACTATACATTTGAATTTAAGTGAATTTAAGTGTTTGGGTATATATGTTTCAGTGTTTTTCTATATATTTATGGTGTTGTAGTTTGTATTTCCCCTCAAAGCAAAGACCAAAGCAGAAGTAAGCCTGGTTGATTTTGAACCTTCAACCCCCAAGAGAAGGACCACGCTAAGAGACTTCACATATTTCGGTGGTTAAAATTGGAAATGGGAGTCGTATTGGTTAAATCCATTTAATTATTATTAATCCAATTAATTATTGTCTAATAATTTATACAGTTACCGTAACTAGTAATTTTAAGAATTGACAAAGAACGTCTGCATATAAAGCAGAATGTTTTGCTCGTAAACTTTATTCAAATTCTACTATTGACTCATTTAGGTTATCTTTGCCTGACTTAACACTGAGAACTGAGTCTCTTTTCAATGAGATGCAAAGTGAACCATCCATCGTTTCTGCTATCATCTTTAAGGTAGAACCTCACAAAGTCTAGATGGTACCCCTGCAATATTCCATAAGAAACATGCTCCTTTAGTGGCTCGTGTTCTCTCTAAACCCTACTATAAATGTCTTGCTACTTCTTGCTTTTCTTCTTCTGTAGTTCCAATATTTAAGACGCCAGGCGAATCGTCTGCTCGTTATAAATATCGGTCTACTTACCTTCTAACACTTTTTGGCAAACTACTAGAGGCATACTGAATTGGTTAAGCATCTCACCTCGCAGGGTCTTCTTTCGGATAAGCAATATGTATTTCGCTTCTCTATATCAACTGCTGAAGCATTATCGGTAATTGCTGGAAGAGTCTATCAAGCTTGAGATATGAATGGTGTAGCTCGGACTATTGCTTTGTATATCTCTAAGTCATTTGACAGGATTTGGAATACTGATCTTCTTCACATGTCGAAATGTTCTGGTATTTCTGGAGGATATTTTGATCTGATTCAGTCTGTCTTATCAAATCTTAAAATGAAAGTTGTCAGCTAGATACTTTTCTCCTAGATCTTTTTGCATTAATTAATTATTGGACAGAGATCTATTTTCGGAGTTGTTCCTAATTTTCATAAACGACATTCATGGTGTCATCAGTTCTCAACTCCGTATCTATTCTGTTGACACAACTATTTACTTCGTATTTGATAGCAAGTCTGGTCGGTTCGATGAGGTCAAATTAGCTGATCTCAAAAGTGACCTACAATCTCTTGTTAAATGGGGTGTGGTGTGTCTTGTTAATTTTAACGCCTCCACATCGAAACTGTACTCTTTTAATAGTCTGAGAGAAGCATTTTTACCTTCCATCAGAAACTACAAATGGTTCTAGGAAAGAAGATTGGATTGGAATTAAGCAAATGCTTCTGATTTTGCCACATATAAATTGCTTTACAAATCAAAGACTCCCCTACAATATAAAGAAAAGTAAAAGTCTATATGAAATTGAAAGAAATTACTTTATACAATTTAACAAAACATATAAACAAAGACGATATAATCTGTTAAATTGTGGCGGTCAACTTTCCAAAGAAGTAGAGGTTGTCATTAATGGAGAGTAAAAAGCTTGCGGAGATAATGATATTCGTTGAAAGTAAAATCACTATAGAATATGAACAAGACAATAGTAAATAGTTTGAATATCAGAGGAACAATGAAATTGTTCAGAAAAGAACATTATTGCAATTAGCAAACATCTTGAGGAAAATATTGCACTATAAAATAGATTTACTATCTTCTTTCTCAGGAAGAACTCTCAGACAGCCTGGAAGGAAAAAAAGTCATGATAATAAAAGACAATAACGCAGGAAAAAAAAACATAATAAAACGTGTGACAAAGAAAGATACTGAAGATGATGATAGTGAGAATGATATACAATAATTTTCATCACCATCATCATGATCAATGTTCAGAAAAATAATATTGAACAAATAAGTTTGGAGGAAAGCTATCTTTCAGAAAATAATAAGACAATTTGAAAAGAAAATACAATTAATACTAGGACCTCCCACGAGATTATTGAATTAATTCCAGTAAATGTTTGTGAGCAAAGGTAACGTGTGTGAATCTCGAGATATCTGAATAAATTTAGTATTACGATATCTATACAAGTTTTTCATTTCCTGAAATGTATATACATTATATATATACTGCACTCTCCCGTTGTTCATTCCGACATGTGAGGAACCGACAACCAGAAACATGCACATATGATTTGATTATAGTGGTGAAGTCTTTGTACAGAACCAATCACACTTTTCGAAGAGCTGAATAAAGAGATCTGGTGCACAACATGAGACAAGTTCCCTAAACGACCCTCCGCAGGTATTGAATTCAAAGTTGTCCATCACCTAGACAAGTTGCCATCCAAATCAGTGTGTCCTGCTATTTACTCATAGCTGGTGTGGGGAGAAGAAGAGGATTAATACTTTCTTCAATGGTATTAACACATATAAGTGAATGTAATTGGGAAGTACGCTGGAGTTATGGCACTTTTTACAATACATTGAAAAAACAATTAATAAAATGATATTGAAAATTAATTACTCATGTGTGAACAATGTGGAGAATATTATAAATCTTCACAATAATAATATTATTAGAGAATTTAATGCTAACCAGTTACTGTTATGGTCCAGATTAGGACCCATGAAGAATAACACGAACACAAGAGTAGAAATAACGAATGTATATTACACGAAATAATAATACAAGATGTGGAAGGTGTCAGTATGACTGTTACTGGTTTGGAGTGAACTACTATCGGCTCGACTGGATTCGGTATCTAGCCACCCCCCACGAGGGTTGCATGTGGCACAAGGCCGAGTTTAACGTGGGTTTCCCGAGCCCGTAGGCTCGGCCAAAAAATGCCCGTAGAACCCGTATAAACAGGATTGGGTTGGTCAACCTCCCCGAACGAGACTCTGCCCTTCGGCGGAGCCTCGTCCGGGTTCCCTCTGCCCAGAGGCAGAGAGTTCGACAAATCAAGCCGAGAAGCTCGGCTTGATTCGGCATTCAGCCACCCCCATTCGGGGTTGCATATGGCACAAGGCCGAGTTTAATGTGGGTTTCCCGAGCCAGTAGGCTCGGTCAAAAAATGCCTGTAGAACCGGTATAAACGGGATCGGGTTGGTCAACCTCCCCGAACGAGACTCTGCCCTTCGGCGGAGCCTTGTCCGGGTTCCTCTCTGCTCAGAGGCAGAGAGTTCGACCGTCAAGCCGAGAAGCTCGGCTTGATTCGACCCTCTCTCTTGAGAGGCGTAGTATATATACTGTTAGGAAGTGTTCATTCTGTAGTTATAGGTAAGGACACATGACTATTACAAAAAATACATCTAACTGTAATTGCAGGGTAAAACTGAATGCTCAGTGGGTGGATTATATATGACAAAAAATCTGTTATACGAAGCCACGGTTTTCACCAAATTGAATACGGATCAAATAAAGATTTATATTGGAATATCTGCGGGGAATTGGAAGCAACGCCTTTATTACCATCGCCATTCCTTCACTAATTAATGCTTTACATCAACTTAAAACTGCCCCTAAAAAGTGTCTAAAAATAATACGTTAATTTAAAAACAATTTTTTATGCTTGGAAATGTGATCTGAGGAACCAAGAAAAAACACCCTGGGGAAATAAAATATAATCAATGGACCCTTAAGGTTGTCTGTTTTCTAATTAAATTAATATATATATATATATATATATATATATATGTGTGTGTGTGTGTGTGTGTGTGTGTGTGTGTGTGTGGTTCTTTATCTAATGCAGTTAAAATTGTCAATATTAGTTACACAACCTGTGTTCTCTTGTTTGCGATGTATTAAATCTGTATTTACTAAAAATTGTAGGCACTGATTCTTTTTGTACAATGAAATAGTGGTTTTCTGTCTGAATTTCTGACATGAGAATTTGTAATTATTTACATTCGGACTGTAATCCTTATCTTTGTTGTTTTTGCCAAAACCTTTCGGTTGTTGTGTCGTCCGGACTTCATCAGATGTATATCGATCATCCGTGTAGCGTACAGGTAATTCCGAATTAAACCCATTGTTGAATTTACTGATGTAGACTGGTTTCATCCTATTGACCATATCTAGTTATTCTTTTTAGTATCTCTCAGTTACTGCTTGCCTTGTTTCCACTCAGACTGAGTAGACATGGCCCGACGCAGGAGTTGAAATCACACTTTTTTCTTCTTTTATGAGCCGTGTCCCTTCAGGACCTGGGCGGTCATAGTCCTCTACTTCCCCCTGTCCTCTGTAGCTCTTAATACATTTTGTCTTCTTGTTATTTCTTCCAAACCATGTTTTGCCATCACTTGCTCAAACCCAATAAGACACGCGTTGCTTTTCCCTGTTCCTCTTTCTCTCTATCCGTCCTGTGAGTATCAGATTTTCCAAGTCCTCCTTCCTCATTAAAGCGCCCCAGAAATTACAGCTGCCTCTTCCTGATGTTGAGTACAAGTCTCCTCCTTGTTTTAATTCTCTCCAAAACCTCGTTGTTGCTCATATATTCGACCCATGGTATCCTTAGCATCTTCCGTAGAACCAAATTTCTGTTGCTTTGAGCCTCTTCTTCATATTTAAGGAAACTGTTCAGTATTCGCTGCCCTACAGGAGGAAAGATATCACGTAACAGTTCAGTACTGTTTTCTTTGTTTCCAACGAAGCTTTCCTGTTTCGTAATACTCTGATTAGCTTTTAGAGTGTTTCTTTGGCCATCCCAATATGTCTTCGGATCTCAATGTCGCACATTCCATCTTCTGTCATAACACTTCCCAGATATTTAATTTTCTGTACCTGCTTGATTTTAGTGTCCTCGACCTGTACATTGTATTTTGGGTTCATCATTTTGCTGATATCCCTGCATTCTGTGTTCATGTTGTTTATGTTTAATCAATTCTCACCCCCCCACCCTTCGCTACATTTTCTAGGATCTTTTGTAGTTTTCTTTCCGTGACTGCTATCAGCACTGTGTTATCTTAAGAAATTTAAAAGCAAAGAGAAAATAATCGAAAAATAAGCTTTCAGTTCGTTGGGTTTTCTCACCGACTAAAATAACATTATATCAAATTGATAGATAATGTGATTTGGACGAGATATTTTTATCCGGTATTTTACGATAATCAAATGATTAAAAAAAAAAACAATGAATTTCATGACAGTGAATTTATATGAATTTACGGATTAAGATAATTTGATAGAAATGTTGTATCAAAGAAATAATGAAACATTGATAGGTCAGATCAATAAAAATAAACAAATGGTAGATATGAAATGGACTAAGTCCGACAATTGTTTTTTAAGACATTTTTATGTTTATACGTTCCTTTTATAGATACAAATATTTAATTAAATGCTATGTTTATAATAAATAATAAATTTTCCTGTATTTAAACACAATTCTTTATGAAAAGAGAATTGTGTTTAAATACAGTAAAATCGACCTTAACCGAACGATCCTCTCTGGTCCAATGACGGTTCCGTATAGGATACAGGTTCGATTCCTGTCGGAGGACGCATATTTTCTATGGACAATTCTTGGACATTCAAGCCGTTAAATGTTGTTAACACTGTTTAATTGTATGCATTTCTGTATGCATAAATAAAGCTTAAGGTGCACATAGGATTAGACTATATCGTCTACTCCTATGTGCACCTAAGCTAATATATATATATATATATATATATATATATATATATATATATATATATATATATATATATATATATATATATCAATGCGACTAGACATCCGAATGTCTCACGCCAGGACCGAAATCCGACCGATTTGGTGTCAGTGAGAGGTTCTACCACTGAGTTAACTTCACTCGGCAGATAGAAACAACTAATTCTAGCATATTGTTTTTACGAATATAAACAAACGTCATTCAATCAGAGGGCTCCAAATTCATTTTATTGAAGAGCTTTGCATTAGTGCAGGTAGCTGTTGTTCTTTCAACAGTGCTCAATTGAAATATATTATATATATATATGTGTGTGTGTGTGTGTGTGTGTGTGTGTGTGTGTGTGTTCACGCGTGAGTGTGTGCTGACTGTACAAATCCCTGGTAGCTTTCTTTATATGGATGTAAAACGTGGTCACTTTTGGCAGATACCGAGAGAAGGATCCAAGCGTTTGAGGACAAATGCATGAGAAAACTTATTGGCATCTTCTATTGGGAACATAAAACAATGAGTTTGTGTGGAAACGCGTTGAAAGATTTGTGGGCTACCAGGAACCTATTCTCGCCACTGTCAAAGGGAGAAAAATGGCGTGGTTTGGACACGTTACGAGGCACAACAGCCTATGCAAGACTATCATGCAAGGCGCCGTAGAAGGTGAACGGAAGAGAGGACCCCAACGTAAAAACTGGTTGGACAATATCAAACAATGGACAGGAATGACTATACCAGTATTGCTGATGGCTGCTGTTGATAGAAAGTTGTGGAGGAGATTTAGTGTATCTTCTACATTCGGATACCCAGCCCTCTACGATTACAAAATTCAAGGGGATGATGATCATGATCATGATAGGTTGAATATAGGAATCGATACTGCAGGGTAACTGTCAGTTTCCTATCTCAAGCAATATTCAGAGCACGTGTGTGAACATTCCTTATTCACTTGATATTTCACACAGCATTTCTGAATATCTACACACACACACACACACACACACACACACACACACACATATATATATATATATATATATATATATATATATATATACAACATTCATTTATTAATTTTATCGTTGAACGGCGTAGGGATAAATTGTGGCCGACAGGCAATGAACAATAAAGATTGCGCGACGAGGTTCCTCACGATACACAAATCCTGATTGTCTTAAAAATGCCACTTCATCGTCCACACATACACACACACACACACACACACACACGTATGCGCGCGTGTGTGTATACTTATATATAAGCAGACACACGCCTATATATATATATATATACACAAAAACACGTTCGCACACGCACGCACGCGCATACACGCACACACATACACACACACACACACACACACACACACATATATATATAAGGGGTGCTTTTAACCACTCACTCTGTGGTGAATTATTGGAAGTTGATTATTTTATTGACGCTTGACTTCCACATCGCATCTCCTGCTCAATTCATGAATTAAGACAGCCTTTTCTTTTCCCCTCTTCTCTCTCTTCTTGTCATTCTTATTTTCTTTCTTTCTACCTTTTCTATCCTATCTCATTCTGTTCTGCCTTTCTTTTTATGTCTCTTTCCTCCCCCATCCACTGCCATTCCCTTTCTGTCACATTTGAGTTATTGTTCTTTCTGTTCCTCTAACGTTATCTCGTGCTCCTTCCGAATTCTCACTTCATTTACACCCTCCTCTATCTCCCTCTGTCTCTCTCCCTGTATCTTCTAATGTGAGACAAACAAGAAGGATTCCATGTTTTCTCTTGATTATAGACATCGACTGAGGCGCCATTTGCATGGCAACGTCAAACATTGAAGGAGAAGAACTAATTACGTGTCATCTGAGAAAAAATACACATAAATGAAGTTCATTTGTTGCTATTAGGAAAACAAAGACGACATCAATTCACGACGCCTTTTCATCATTTCCACCCTTAAAGCAAATCAAAAAGAAAAAGAAAAAGATGGCGAATAATTAAAGACCGTAGACCCCATGTTTTCCCTTTTGATTTCACCTTCATTAGACCAACTTAATTCCAGGGGAGATAACGCCATCAATATTTCTCACACATTCCAGTGTTTTTCCCCCAGTTTTCACCAAAACTTTTTTTCTGCAACAGAGCAAAGTGTAGACGCAAAACCCGTAATAGCTGAGCCTAAATTTTAGAAAATAAACTGATGTCATGAATGTAAATTAAAAGAAGGAAATGAAAAAAAAAAACAGTTTGAAGCGATTTAACATGAGAGAAATTACGACTAAAGAGGATGTCAAACAAAAAATGAACTTGTAATTAAGATAATAATTTTAACGTTGATAAGAAGAAAAGTTGATCTTAAATAAAGTTTGTGAGGAAAGACGAGTGAGTAATTTTTTATAATCATGATGAAGGATAATTTAAATATATATGCATGTGTAAATATTCTCAGATAGTGTATGTATAGGGGAGACAAAATGAATAAAACGCGACAAGAAAACCTATTCTTAGTCGACGCGTCTTCTGACGGGCATTGCTCAGATGACTAAACGTGCCAATTAAGAATATTTTTCCCTCTTGTTTCATTTTTCATATATATATATATATATATATATATATATATATATATATATATATATATATATATGTGTGTGTGTGTGTGTGTGTGTGTGTGTACTCCTGAAAAAATTATTTCGGTTGAGATCTCTGGGGAGGAAATGTGAGTTTGTAAACAGTGACTATTACTTTTAATAATATAAGACTCTTCGCTAAAGCGAAACGCCTTCTCTCAGCCAGAGTGTGTTTATCTAGAAATAAATGCGCTTGAATTCATCTTCATCCCTACTGTGTACCAACGGTTTAGGGGTAGACTATACGACTGACTCCAATTCATCCGGTTTTCGATCCTAGCTAGAGGCAACCGAACGTCTAGCCACACAGATGAGCTATGATACAGCGAAACAGTCTATGAGTGGATGACAATATATATGCTCCTGAAAAATTTATTTCGGTTGAGCTTTCTGGAGAGGAAGTGTGAGTTTGATTATTTCAGGCCTTCGGTAATGGTACCACCCTTCATATTCTGGCTTCCATCTTCAAAGTCTATTGAAGAACCATCAAGAGAACGGTGAACAAGTTTAAATTCAAAGTAAATTCCAATAAAACAAGTGCACAAAAACGGAGCGGCTGAGAAAAATGCTAATTATTTTTTTAAAGGCCACAGTCTGAGTATTGCCACCACCACCAACATTACAGTGATATACATTCTGGATATAACATTCGACGTATCTAATGGAATTTATAAACCATATACTAGTGATTTATGCAACCATAGATATGTCAGCAAACAATCTAACCACCTTCCTAGAATACTAAACACTTTACATGAATCGGTCAATTTAGGTTGGCTACCAATTCTAGTAATAAGAACATTTTTGAAAACGATAAATGCAAATATGTAGAATCCCTTGAAAAAAGTAACCATAATATTAACATCAAGTTATTGGACAATAACAATAATGATGTCAAAAGCCTAAACAAGACAAATGCAATATCATACGGTTTAACACACCCTTCAGCAACAATGTCAAACTAATCCTGGAAAAAAAAGATTCTGAATTAATCCATAAGCACTTCGACAATTCTACAACGCTAAAACAGATTTTAAGTAAAAACACCGTCAATGTTAGCTACAGTTATACTAAAATCATCGACAAGTATATATCACAGTACAATAATGTTAGTCTAAACCAAAACGTTAGTAACCTACAAAAAAAAAACACCCCACAACTAATGAATGCAGATGCCGAAAAAAAACCCTGATCATTAAGCAACATATATATGAACAAAGCGTTAGTTTATAAAGCTTATATTATCAAATATGATGACGAGGTCAAGTGTGGGTTCAACTGAAAACCATTGGAAATCACGGTTTTACCATCACCAAATCACATCGAGCAATATAGTAATAGTACCGCCCTCTCTAAATTTTATGGAAAATAAATTTTAAAAAATCGAGAATAGAAACCCAATTATCACGTGGGACTACAGAACGAAAGCTAAACCCTTTAAAAAGAAAAGCGATAAATATGGCTTTTGGCTATCTGAGAAGTTAATGATCCTAAAAATTATGAACAAGCCCAATCTGTTACAAAAGTAATCGTGTTAATTAACACCTGTTTACACAAAGTAAATGTCTACTCAAGCACGTTAACCCAGATTAATAGTTTCTCAGTTTCGGACGCCAGATATTATTATTATTATTATTATTATCATTTTCTTTGATTTCTGGCGTTTACACATTTCTTTCCGGGTCCCGCCCAGGGACCTAAGGTTAGAAATGGCGTCATGACACTTTCCACTGACAAAAAAAAAAAAAAAAAATAATAATTTAGATAGATAAAGCCCTTCGTAAGGTGTGTGCTGTATTTGTCAGAACAATTTTTTGTATCTCCTTGAGGCATGGACTTCTACTGCAATCTTTTCCAACCAGTCCTAGGGCTCCAACTACAACAGGGATTGTTGATGTTCCCATATACCACATTTTCGAGATTTCTATTTCAAGTTCCTTGTATTTTGACAACTTTTTGAATATCATCAAAGATACATTGCAGTCAGCAGGGACTGCCATGTCAATAAGGAGGCACCGTTTTTGTTTGTGGTGTTTTATAACAATATCTGGCCGGTTGGCCTTGATTGTTCTGTCAGTGTGTATTGTGTAGTCCCATAGAATTGTAACAGGTCCTATCTCCGTAACCGGGTCTGGGTGTTGTTCATACCAGTTTCTTTCAGTTTCCTTCCCGTAGAAGTTGCAGATTTTCCAGTGTAGATATTGGCCCACTCTGTCATGTTATTATTATTATTATTATTATTATTATTATTATTATTATTATTATTATTATTCCTGGTCTCATAATTATCTGTATTACTTTTATTATGCTATCTTTATTAACTATATTATCTTTATTAATATTATATTTCTTAACGTTATTTTTTATATTATTAATTTTCATTTTATTTTCATTTTATCACAAGTTTTATTAATTTAATTATAATTTTAAGCAAAAACGTATTGTTATAACTGCATCCGTTTTTAACGAAAATTGAAAAATTAAAATTAGAAAATTAAAGATAGAATTTCTGATTTTTATTTTCAATCTTAAATGTAAGTTTGAGTCTAAATTCAAATTCAAGATTATATTATAGTGCAATTAAATATTTAACAACTGATAAATCACCCAAAAAACAACATATCTCACGAGAGTAAGGAATATGATAAACAAACGGTGTTAATCGAACGGGGTAAATTCAAATAATTACTTTGACATATATATATATATATATATATATATATATATATATATATATATATATATATATATATATATATATATATATATATCCCTAAAAGCTCAATCTTTCTTCTGGACGGCTTCATATTTATAAGTATTCTGCAAATTAAAATATTGATTTTTAAATATAAAATCTATGAACATTGAATATTCCAAAAAGGAAAAACTGACAATAATGTTAACTCTGGGATATTTTCTTCGTTATTATTACAATTATATTTGTTGTCACCTTGTTTTTTCACATCTGCTGGCCAACATATTCTTGGAATCATAATTATTTCTCAAAATACTCCTATTAAAAGGAGTGTCTTTCTTTTGTCCCGTATCTGCTTTTGTGAAACGTAAATTCTTCTTACAATTACAGAAAGCGTGACTATTTTTGGATGAAAAACGGTGACATTTAAAGCTTCTTTCTAATCGGAGATAATGCAGAATACGATATGGAAACGCTTAGCAGTATCACAGTCACCAATACGAAATAAAAATAACAAATCAATATCTCTTCGGAATATTTCAGAAAACATTAAAATTATCAGATTTTTCAGTTGACCTCCACAAACTTGGCTAACAATTGTATGGTGCCAATCTTTCAAATAAAGAAAATCGGTTTTATTGAAAATTGGTAATCGGGATAGACAGGCTTCAACGTGGATCTCTACATTGTGTATAAATATTTAACCTAGATTCCTCTACTATCTGTTTGTGTAAGGGTTTATGCATTTGTGTGTGTAGTTTGGGAAATCTATATACTTTTCTAGGGTCGTGCAATATAAAATAGCGCACAATGTGTGATTACTGATGATAATAAAACAGTGCTCGGTCTAAAATGACAGAGCTAAAATATATACTAATTAATATACAATTGTTTCTTGCCGTTTGGCACCATTCTGAGTGTACGTGACAATCGTCAGGCACAAATTGATAACTGTAGTTCAGGTTTAGTCAGATCCTTTATCGTAAAAATTAAGGTTTTCAATTATTTAGCGTTTAGAGGTTCTAGAAAGTCTCACATGTAGTTGATTCAACAACGATAATGTTGGAAACTGAATGAAGAAGAGACTTGAAGAAAAATTTCTACAGAAAGATGCTTAGGATACCATAGACTAAATATGTGAGGAACGAGAGAATGGAAACAAAAAGCAAAATCATACATAACATCAGGGAGAGACAGTTGAAATTTCTGTGGTAGTTAATGAGGACGGTAGGTTTGGAAAATCTGATCTTCAAGGGATAAATTGATTGAAAGAGAAAGAAAAGCAGGGTTTAACATACTTGATGGTTTTGAGTAAATGGATGGTAGAACAGAGTTTGGAAGTAATAAAGAAAAGACAAACCTTATTAAGAGCTAAAAAGGACAGGAAGATGTGGATCGCCATGATCGCCTACGTCCCATAAAAGAAAAAGGCAAATCTTCACTAATAGTACAAGATATCGCCATGTCCATTAATTATGCATCTATATTAATTACAGTTTCCGATAGATTGGAGATAAAAAAAATGCGGAACTAGATTTCAAATTCATGTCCTTTTGTTGACCCTTGTAAATAGCATGTTTTCCATTTTCACTGTCTAATTGTTGAGAAGATTGATAGTGTTTTCTCTGATATTCTCTCAGCTAATATTCATATGTGTGGCGACTTTTAAAACATCTATATAACATGCATTGCTGGAAGAAGGGTCAGTTCCATGTAGCACTCCAATAAGGGGCTGAAATCCTTTCCTTTATTGATAGAGTTCAAAATGTTTTACGCGAACGTGGAGGATGCTTTCTCGATAATGACAATTCTTTGGTTCACCGTTATCCTTCCACCATATCCTCATAATTTGCCCTTCTTATCTCCTCCTGTTAAAAGATCATATAACAAACTCATTCCACATCACTCTACCTTGAGGGGTTCTTGGGTTTTCTATCGGGATATTATTTTGTAAGAAATATATATTTGTATCTCTCTCTCTCACTTTCTCTATATCTATTTATCTATCTACACACACTCACACAAACACACATATGCTGATAATTTACTCTTTATTTGCTTTTGTTACTCCGGCTTTCATCTGATGTTTTTCAGCATGACTGAGCACAAAATAAATAACTTCTCTGTTTGTAAAACTGGGATGAACGAAAACAACTTCCAACTGAAAAACTATTTAACCTCAGCCGCAAAAAGAGAAACATTAAACAATTTCTAATTAATCTTAGGGAAACTTTAAGAAAACGTCAGAACAGTTTAAAAGCAACAATAAAACATCATCTACAATGGAAGTCTTATTGAGTTACGAGAAAAACGCTCGATATATTTTGGCGCCAAATCTTCCAACTTTCACCATTTACCACCGTTCCTACGTTGTAAGCAGTAACCACTTTAAAATGGCTTCTTTTTAGATATAATCTTAACATTTCACTAATTTACTTTCCCTTGTGGCATGATTCCAAGTTGTCTGATGAAATTTGTTTTTTCTTAAGCTGTCAGGGTACGGAATCCATGTGTGTGCAGATCATTAACTCTCTCAAACAATTTGAAATTTGAATGATTTTTTTTTTATCTCGTTCTTCTTGTTGTTCTATTGTCGTTTTAGTTGTTCTGCTGTTGTTGTTTTTTTGTTCTTGTTGTTGTTTTTTTGTTCTTGTTGTTGTTGTTCTATTATTGTTGTTGTTGTTATTTTCCTTCTTCTTTTTGTTCTTTTTCGTATTTTTTATTTTCAAATGAAAAGGAAATACAGAAATCAAACGCCAAAGAAACAAAGAAAAGTAATAAATAGAAATGTCAACGCATTTCCTAAAATCTTTTTAATAATATTTTTCTAAAATACATATTTTTTCATATTAAGGAGGAATAATTCTTAGAAAATATAAATTAATATAAATTTTCTTTTTTTATGTTGGCATTTCGTTGTTTATTTGTAACAACTTCGAAAATGTTGAGTTCCTGTTTTATTAAAATAAATTAGAAATGAACATTCAACATGACTGAAAACAATTGACATGGAAAAATCAAAGATAAATGCGAGAAAACACTAACAAAACTTTTGATAAATATGAGAAAATTATTGATTTCGGTTTAAATTTTTTGAGTAAAAGGTCAGGATATAAAATGGAGGTGAGAAAAGAAAAAAACTCAGCTTCACAATGCAATAATAAGCATTTGTCTTTAATAACCTGACATTTTTTTATCATTCTTTACTTATTTCGGGTCATTTCCTGACATTATTCCCAAATGTCAGCCAATGTATTTAATACTCTTCAGGTTTTTCATCAAAGATCGAATTGTTTTTAGCACTGGATATTTTGTATTTATTTTCGCTTATATAATCTTCCGCATTCTTGACGTTTCGGAACTCTCATTCTGGTAGAAATCGGTACCTTCATTTTTATTTTGTTTAATCTTTGATCATAGTGACATAGAAACATTACTTTGTGTTTATTTCAAATATAGTCAAATTTGACGATGTTAATATGGAAGAAAATATTGAAAACAATTTTTAAAAAGATCTGATAGACTAATTCTCAGTGAGTGGAAAATAACAGATAACACTGTGAATGGAACGCAGGGATTACCGATGTTGATCTGTTGATAATGGAGACTGGAAATCATGCATACAATCAATTTATACATACCCGGATCAGTCAAAACACTTCCGCACGCTCACACACGAGAATACACACAAACACACATATATGTTAATATATTTATTGTTATACATTATTTATATAGACACACATATTTAAGTAAATGCACTGTTTATAATAAACAGTATAAATCGCATTTACATACAAATATATAAAGAGAGCATTTACTTAAATATTTGTGTCTATATAAATAACGTATAATAACGTATAACAATAAAATATATTAAGATAATTGTCGGACTTAGTACATTTCATTATATATATATATATATATATATATATATATATATATATAGAGAGAGAGAGAGAGAGATAGATAGATAGATAGATAGATAGATAGATGAGTGTGTGCTTACGTGTGTGTGCGCGCGTCTGTTATAACGATAAAAAGAAACTGGTAAATAACAATATAAATTCAAAGTTAGAATGAGACATAGTCTTTTTTTATTAATAATTTAAACAATAAATATTATGAATATTTCTTAATAGATAAGCCAAAATTGATAATGTTTTGTAATCTTAGATAAAGACGTGGAAGAGAATGTTCATTTGTTATAGGATCTGCTTCTGTTTCGATGAAATGTTGAAGTGTTTCGGGTTCCTTGTTCTGAACCATATTCTTAATATGACTGAAAAAAGAGGTTAGAGGTATCTTATCAAGGGACTTTGTATCACAAATCAGTATTTCGACTTTCCGATTAAATTTATATTGTTTATTTTCTGCCTAAAACTTCCCGGCAACAGGTGTGCAATTTGCAGGTGCAGCGTTCTGATGGAACACATTGCCATTCTGCAGTCTCGTTTTAGCATTGCCATTCTGGAGATTTGTGTAAAGAAAGAATAGTCCAGAATGTTATAGGATTACTACTACAAGTAATTCTAGTCAGACAGCAAATGTCTCTGTATTGTCGCAATGTACTCTGTGTATTCAGAATATTCTACAACCAGTTCATATGATATCCTCCCTAGAAAAACATTTATCTTAACCGGCACGGTCGATATACCTATATCTCACAGTGATTATATATGTGTGATAATTTGATTAACGTTTAGAAAATTCACCCACAAATGTTGTGGTATTGTCTCACCGACTGAAAGAGGGAAATAAATTAACTCAGGGCAGCAGACTCTAAAACCGTATATAGGTGACACTTTTCCGAGGAAATTAAGCAGTATACTAATATTAATACAAAGTTTGTATATTATTTATATGTATCACATATTGCATCATGTAATTATAGTGATGCCTAAGTACGTTTTTTTTTTCGTACACATACACGGCAATATTTGGTGTACGTAATCATGTGCAAAATTTGTTTTCATCCAGTTTTTGGCAACTTTGTTTATAAATTTCTATTTGAAATGAAATGACTTATACACCAGAAGAAACTAAATAAAAAACGGAAACAGACATCCCTTTTTTCGACGAATTTGTAAAATATATTTAAAAGTAGATCTTCTGTCTGAATATATATATATATATATATATATATATATATATATATATATATATATATATATATATATATATATACTTATTCGCTGAATATTCAGCACAAATTACCTTTTAATTTTCCCTATATTTTCATATCTTATTCCAGGTGAATTACTTAGGAATGACTATTGTTTAATATTAATTCTGATGATGAGTTCTTTCTCCTACACTCTGTATGGGCCTCTGTTACTATTTTAATTAAAATATTCAATCGCGGTGTTTTCGAAAATCTTACGTCATGCTCAAGTTCAATTTCCATTGGACTCATTGATCGCACAACAAAAATAAACGATTTGTATGATTTTAATGTATTCAGTATATGTATAAACAGATAAAACATGTGTGGAGATATAATTACATTCTTTTTCTGAAAATTTCAATGAATCTCGTCCTGTCACGTGATAACATGTAAATTCTTATCACATGACAATACAGGATTAAGAGGTTTAATATGTTAGTTCAATTCCATTCAGGAAATACTTCTTTGTTCTGCATTTTTGTGTTTGAATTTAGTGGCCTATCAAATATATATCGTTGTGAATAAAAGATTGAAAAAATAATGAGAAAACTAATTTAAACAACGTCTACCTCAAATAATAATAATAATATATATAAGAATGAAAGAGAATTTATTTCAAATTCAAATCAACATTTTATTGTTACATCTACAAAGAAGATGAAGTAATATAAAATGTTGAAATCCAATTATTTGATTTGCTATAACCTGAAAACATTTCTTTTGAAAGCTGCTTTTCTCAGCTTTGATTTGAATGATTTCTAAATTGCCGACGGTGTTTGGAAATATATCTACTCGTGTGCGGAAATACAAAGACAAAGAAACGTTTGAAAAAACGCGGGAGCAATTTGTAATTAAATATATGTTAGCATGTAAACGGTTTCCCACATGGAACATATTGGTCGAAGCAGGAATTACTTAGAAAGACAACGGGTAACATTCACAATTGATTTATTTGAATGGGAAAGCATTCCTCTTTTGAGCCGTCCTGAAAACGTGGGGGGACTTCGACTAGAATTGAGATAGTGGCTCTTATGTTCCTACATACATATACACATACGCACACACACACACACACACACACACACGCGCGCGCGCGCACACACACGCGCGCGCACACACTTTAAACATTATTATTACTGGATACTCGTATATATGCTGGTTTCACTTGTCGTGGACAACAAATGAGGGCTCAGTTAAATTAGGAGATGCACAAGTTCTGTGGACACACATGTGTGTCTCGATGGCTGCAGGTATTTTTCGTACTTATAGACAGATGGGACAAGTGTTAAATCAATTTCCCCCGAGTGGTTGAAGATCAATTGCCACATGTTTCTTCGAGTGGTCAGAAAGGTTTGCTTGACTGGGTGCGACAAAATCAAAATATTTATGATGGAATAATGTGCTGTATGGAGGAGAGTTTTTGTAGATACTGAATGTGTTCCTATAGGAGTATTACAATGCAGGGATTATCAGTCCCAAGCCTTAATCGCCCGTGTGTCACTATCTCATTCCCTGACCTTTATTTTATTAACTATCCCTTCTTATTCCATTTGTTTACGGCACACGAATTAATTTTCAGTTTCCTTTAGTTTCCCAAATTGTTTATTATGTTATTTATATATTTCTTTTATTTGTTACGTCTTTAGTCTTTGGTAGTAACATTAAAATGTATATCCCTTAAAGAAAACAACACTTTTTATCTATAATTGTTGATACTTTTAACAATTTGGTGAGTTAATTCTTATGATGTTTTTATTTCTATCAAATTCGTTTTTTATCTATTCATTGTGCATATGAATTTTGGCGAAAAATTACTGTCTTTTATCAGTATTGTATAGTCGATTTTGCGTTCGTTGAATTTTCTTTCATTTGATCACTTGTCGGCTAATCTGCTGCTAATAAAAAAATATGAAATATCTAACTTTATCTTGAGGATGGGTCGAGAAAGTATACATGTAATCTGTGAGCATTTTAATATTCTCACCGGTTTGTATATATTCATCGAGTTTGAAATTTATATCTAAAAAGTTTTTTTTTTTTAAAAAATGTGCTAAAATTGGTTTTGAATTTCAAAAAGGAATTCCCACCACAAAAAATGAACTAGATAATTTTGAAAAGGACCAAATGAATATAACTAAACACAAAATTCCATAAAAAACATAAAATTACAAATAGAAGTAAAAGATCTAAACAAAAAACAATCATATAATGTCTTCATCCTTGTCAGAAAAACAGAAACTCACACCTGAAGGACAACATTGAATCCAAAGAAATCATATATCGATTGTTTCATATTAAAATATTCTAGTGACAAGGAATGTATTTCTGAACACTGGTGCAATGCCGTAATAATAGTTCTTTTCAAAGGCATTCCTGGTGGTAAAAATATTTGCGCTAACTAGAGAGGGATTTCCTTTTTGTTTGTAGTTAGGCAAGTTTGATGAAAGAAAATGTTAGATCGACCGTTCCATAATATTGCTAATGATATCCTTCATGTGTCTCAGCATGCCATTCGAGATGGCCTGGTTACGACGGATATGGTCTTTTCGGCAAGGCAATTACAAGGAAAGTGTTCGAAGCAAAGAATACATTTGTATGGACTCTTTGTTGATTTGACAAAGCCATTTTTATACTAATGTTACCTGAATACAAGGCCACAAACGTTAAAATGGGCGAGAAATGTAATTTATGTGCTTATGTAGAAAAGTTTAATGGTTAACCCTAAAAGTGAAGTGGTTAAAATTGTGTTGATCTTGATCACATCCTACCGCGAGTCTCTACTATGAAGCACCAGTGTAGACTTACAAATTTTTGTCATGTAGAGTTGCGTAAGAGTCGGAGATATGCTGCTCGTATGAGCGAAAACAGGTTTTCAAAGTAGCTCTTGTATGGAGAGATCTTGCTAACGGACAGAGATCAGATGACTTAGAATGCTATGCAAATGCCAACACCAACTAGTACGAGATGAATTCACAATAGACATATTTTTTGACAGCAAATAAATACCGAAAAGAAGTGTTCGAAAAGATTTTGATGTGGGCCATATAGGGCCATATAATAAGCAGTTTGTAGTAGGTGCTCAGTAAAGTAACAAAATGAGGTTATATGCGAAGGGATCGTACAAGACCACCGATCAACCTCAAAATAAAATTACGTAGAGAGAATACCATGTGGCATTTGTGGAAAAGCTGATATATGTTTGTCATGTATGCCAACTTTGAGGTTTTAAAGTTCTTTTCCGCTTTAAAGAGACACATCCGTTTAGAGCATATCTGTCATGGCCATACTCGACAACTTGGTTATAAACACACACACACACACACACATATATATATATATATATATATATATATATATATATATATATATATATATATATATATATATATATATATATATATATATATATATATTTATCATGTTGAATTGTATATGGTCTATGTTAATTATGTTTTATGAATATGTCCTGAAAATGGTCTATTAGACCGAAACATCCGACGTTGACATTAAACATTAAAACAGCATAATCGCATATTAGGATTTTTGTTTGTTTTTTCAGTATATTTTTCTTCATATATATATATATATATATATATATGTATGTCGGGGTGTATGTGTTTATTTCTGCTCCTAATTTATGCTCAATCTTGTTAAAACTTAAACATAAATAAATAAAATGTGATAATTTATAGATAAGTAAAAATTATAAATGCTTAATGTTATAATCAGGAATTTTTAAAAATACGATAATGTAAACGTATAAAAAATCAATAAGCTATAAGTGTATCATTAGGACCTCCTCTCATTTTTCAAGCGAGCATGGAACTATTTACCATATTTGTTAAATAATCACTTAAGAAAAATGCCTTTATTTTACTTAATTAAATTACATTTATTTTACATTAAAATTATCCAATACGCATATCGAGCAATTTTATAATAGAATATATCATTATATGACGACCTTAGGCTAGAAAAAAATAAAAATTGACAAAAAGAATATATATTTTATATAACCTACATTAAATTGCATATGTTATCTATTAATAAATACAATTGGTATATCTTGCTGCTTAAAATATTTACATGTCCATTTTCATATTTACATACGCTCTGTCCCTGATATTGAGCACATTAACACATAAATATAGCATACCTTAAAATTATGCTTTATTATATATATATATATATATATATATATATATATATATATATATATATATATATATATGTGTGTGTGTGTGTGTGTGTGTGTGTGAGAGAGATAGAGAGTGTGTGTGTGTGCGTTGAGAAATGAGAGTGGCGTATCCCAAAATTTGGATTTTGCAAATTTTTTCTCGTCATTCTTTTATTTTATCTAATACGATATGAAAAAAATTATTATTATTATTATTATTAAGTAATTTATTTATTAACTGAAATTAGTATTTCTCTTTCTGAACTAGAGAAAGATATAAAGTAGTAGTATTCAATATTAGAAAATATATGAAAATTTATACTGTATTGGGATAGCAGAATATTATAAGAAAAAAATAAAAATGCCTGCGCAGTTCTAGGGAGATTAAGTTGGGAATACCACAAAAACTACGCGTTGTCTGTAACAGACATTTTGCTTCTGAGGAATGTGGTTTTAGTTATATGGCCCCACTTCACACAAAACCCAACTCTATCGAGGTGTACATCACAGTAGGGAGACCCATCATTGGACGCCTGTGCATAAGTGTATCATTAGGACCTCCTCTCATTTGTCAAGCGAGCATATGACTCAGACGTAACCAGTAAAGAATTGCATGGTTATGTCATTCCCCACATGTGGCCTCCAAGTACGTCTGTTTTCAATCCACTAGTTTGCTGGGCGTCAGGAGAGTGATAGGAAACATTTACCGAAAAATACAAAGGACTCGCTGAAGGTCGTTATTTTAAATATGATGAGTAATATGGACGACAACCATGTGCTGTGATGCTAAACGCAGTTTTCTTGAATAACCTTATCTATTTCACTAATTTAAACGCAGGGAGTCTTTTGGAAATACTCTGAATTTTTCTAACGAACTCCATTGTTTTCCTTTATGTTAGAATTTATTCTCACCTACCTGCCACATTTACGTATCTATGTACCCATCTACCTATGCTGATTTTTTTTTCTGCAAATATAAGAATGACTTGGCTCGCGCTGTATGATTAAACATCTCGAAGGCTTTTGATAGGATTTGGCATGTTGGTCTGCTTCACAAGTAGAAGGGCAATGGTATCTCTATAATCTCTATATTATCTTCAAAAGAGTCTTACAATGTAAAATATTTTCTGGCTTTAAATAACTAGGAAAAGGCTGATAAGGCGTAAATAATCAATCAATCTTATGTCCAAAATGTCTATACATAGAAACAGTTATTCTCTAATAACAAAAACTCATTCAGCTTAAATATAGCAACATGTATACAGTATATATAACAATATCTATATCTTTATATATTATTTAATGTTGCAAAAAAGAGAACACCGTGATACATTGGGTAAAAATAAATATCTGTACACATCCATGACAGCTATGTGAATCATATATATATTAAGAAAGACAAGGTTGAATTTACTGCTTATAAACTTCAATCTGCCATGAATCTCGTACATTCATAACTGCTCTGGCGTATCAAATGTAAACAAATGACGTCATATATTAAGAAATGGACAAGGTCCGACAATTTATTTATTAAAGACAGTTTTATGTTTAACGTTGTTATTTATAGATACCTTTCGGTAGACAAGGTCGAATTTACTGCTTATGCTTTCTGGCCGAGACGGTTAAGGCACGTAAATGACGGTTCCGTATAGGATGCAGGTTCGAATCCTGTCAAAGAACGAATATTTTCTATGAAAATTTCTCGGACATTCAGATGTTATTTAATACTGTTTATCATAAACAGAGCATTTGCTTAAATTCTTGTATCTATAAATAACAACGTTAAACATAAAAAATGTCTTTAATAAATAAATTGTCGGACCTTGTCCATTTCTTAATATATGACGTCATTTGTTTACATTTGATACGCCATAGCAGTTATGAATGTACGAGATTCATGGAAGATTGAAGTTTATAAGGTGAAAATTCAACCTTGTCTACCGAAAAGTTCTTTGTGGCCGAGACGGTTAAGGCACGTCAGCGTAAAATGACGGTTCCGTATAGGATGCAGGTTCGAACTTGTCAAAAGAACGAAAATTTTCTATGAAAATTTCTCGGACATTCAGGCCGGTAAATGTTATTTAATACTGTTTATCATAAACAGAGCATTTGCTTAAATACTTGTATCTATAAATAACAACGTTAAACATAAAAATGTCTTTAATAAATATATATATATAGGTGTGTATATATATATTATATTTATGTATATATATATATACATGTTTAAATATAGTATGAAGATATATATATCATATTTATGTATGAATATATATATATATAGTTTGAAGAAAAACAGGTAAACCTTTGTTTTGAGATCTAGATTAATTGTTTAGAATTTGTATAAAAGTTTCCAAAGTAAATTCTAGTTATTGAGCTCTGTGCGATTAACATAAATTCAGCTTGATTAATACACACACACACACATACATACATACATATATATATATATATGTGTGTGTGTGTACACACGAACACACACACACACACACATATATATATGTATGTATTTTGGGAGAAAAATATTCATACGCATACAATATTTTTCATTTATTGTACTTCTAACTAATGCATTCACATAATTTTCATATAATTAACTGTACACAGATGCATAATAACTGAATATGCATAGAAAGCAGAAAAAATTGATTTAATAGAAATAAAGCCCATTTATCCACTTTAATGGGGAAAAAGTATTCGTTCAATGCAAATTTCAGATTTTAAAACTTTTAAATTGTTTTAATACTCTGGATTATTCAAGCGTAATATTCTAGAATGTATCAATAATGTTAACAGTAGTCATGTTTAACCTAAAAATACAAAGAGAACATTCTGTAATTTCATGCAAGAAGGTTATCATCATGACATGAGGTAAGGAATCGACAAATTCGCAAAAAGAACTGATTGTTAAGCTCAAGGAATGAAGGCAAAACTTACAGGAAAATCTCAGTCAACCTGAATATTCCATTTACTACTATCAGTTCAACCAATGCTAGGAATGAAAAAAACTCAAAATTCTGGAAAACCAAAGAAGAACAAGTGTTCCACAGAAGATTTCCTCAAGATCTTCAAGGAAATTAATGCGTCAAATTAAACAAAATCCAATGGTTACTTGTCAAGATTTGCAGGATTATTTGCTTTCATCAGGAATCTGTGTCGCTAAACGGAAAATAAGCAATGAAATTCATAGGAACACTCTAAAGCCACGCTTCCCTCGGAAAACTCCATTTCTATTAAAAAGACACAGAGATGCCAGGTTGAAATTCGTTCGTTAACATAATGTATTATTGGGAAAGCGTATTATGGACAGACAAAAACAAAATTGAGCTATTATGATGTAATTCTCTAAATCATGTATGGAGGAAAGATGGCGATGTCGTCAAACACAGTTTCAACAGTGAAATTTCGTGGTGGCAGCATCATGGTTTGGGGAGTTTTTTTTTCTGAAAAAAGGTTCTGGCAAAATGTCAGTTAATAGATGGTCGAATACATGTCGCAACATATCAAAATATTTTCGAAGCAAATTCATTGATTTCGGTTAAAAATCTTCAACTTTCTCCAACAAGATAAGGATCCTAATCACACTGCAAAATCAACGAAGAAATGGCTTGCTTAAAATAATGTAAATATCCTGAAATGTCCAAGTCAGTCCCTGAGAATTTGTGTTATTGGAAAATTCAGCCCCAACCGAAAGCTCCAACAATCATCCCGGATCTGAAGATCATATGCGTAGAAGAATTAAACAAAATATCAAATAAAATTTGCAAATCATTATTTGAGAACTACAAGAAGATGTTGGTTGCTGTAGAAAAGAATAATGGCTGTTCTACAAAGAATTAAATAAATGTTATGGATTCATTTTTGTAATGTATGAATATTTTTTTCACCCATTAAAATGGATAAATGGGATTTATTTTTATTAAATCATATTTTTTCTGTTTTTTATGCATATTTAGTCTGTGTCATATTATGCGTCTGTGTGTTGTTAATTATATGAACATTTTCACAGACAAGTTCAAGTTTCAAGTTCACAGACAAACATCAGGCGGACAAAGAGAAAAAAACACAATCACTCAATAACGGTCTCAGATGGTATAATTTAAAAGAAAAATAATAAAAATATAATAATTTACGATAGTATTAACGATGGTGGAGAACAGAGGAGTGGCTACCGAATATGTTAGGATATGTCTTATAAGGCAAGTTTACACATACTCGTGAATGACTATTATTACAGAGGAGGCAGGTTAGTAGTATTTTTCCACCCGACGTCAATGTTTCTAAAGAAACTTGTTGATATGCTTTCAGGATACTACTAGCATTTACATTTCATATTGAGTATGCTGTTATTCATCCTGCTTTCTACGATAGATAGTTTCTCGCTCTAGCAGAGGTTACACCTTTCGCCTTTACCAGCTTACACTATAAAAGTTGGAGAGATATTGATTCTTACTGCTTTACTGAATGTCAGGTTAAATTTAATTACTCCCCTGTCTCTCTATTTTTTCTTTATTACTCTTACTCTTACTGCTATTATTATTATCCCCATCACTTCTTTCTTTATTGTAGTATTTCATCTTGCTATTATAAATACTGTGACGTCCCTCTACAGCCTTCGCTCGCTCCTCGCTGCTTCGTTCGGGTGTCGCCGCTCCAAACGTGACGTCTGCCTGTCTGCGTCAGTCGTGTTGTCCCGTCCTGTGACGATCAACTAGCTTGGTATTGGTCGCGGCACCCAAATGTGACGTTCTAACCTTTTTGGTGATTCGGATGGGAATCTGGTCAGATCCGATATCAGCCTCGTCACGCAACGCAGCTTCCAACGTCTGGTTACCAAAGTAACTGCGTTGATC
>CAHIKZ030002666.1:2337500-2347500 GCA_903632075.3 Acanthosepion pharaonis
TCAAGAAATAAGATTTTATTGTCATTGTTAAGTTCGTATGTGAATTTAGGTTCGGAGATTTTTTTAAAAGTTCTTTTTTGTAGCTTTTGTATTTTATCTATGTTTTGGACTAAAATATGGATATCAACTGCAGTCAACGACGAAATTATTTGTACACCCATCAATTTTGAATATTTTTATCCATTTCTCAGAATCTTATCCTCGTATGATGCCAGGATTTTATATGTTAATAAGCACAAAAAAGGAATATAAAACTATTTTCAGAACAAGAGTTTAAATACAACGAATTTGACAGGCGAATTATGCAAAATAGGAAATGAGAAAGTTATTTGTACAGTATGAAAAATAGAAAATATATAACAATTTTCACAATATTAATAGTCAATTCTTCCCATATATTTTCAATAGGATTCAAGTCAGGACTTATTGAACGCCATGGCAGAATTGTAATCTTCTTTTTCTGAAGCCACGCAGTCACTGATTTAGACCTATATTTGGGATCATTATTTTGTTTGAAACTAAATCGCCGACCTAGATGAAGATTTTGCGCTGATAGTTGTAGATTTTCATCCAGAATTATGATATAGTCTGCAGATTTCAATCCTGTTATTATACAAGGAAATTGCAGTCTCTGTTGAGCTAAAACAACCACAAAGCATCAACGGGACATCTACATGTCTTAATGTTGCCATTGTGATCTTGGGGAAGATAACTGATCTATCTTGCGCCAAAACTTCTCTATAACTTTATGTCCAAAAATCTCAATATTTATTTCATCACTCCATAATGCTAGTTCCTATAAGCAATTTTCTTTGTCCAAGAACGTTTTAGCAAAATTAAAACGAGCAACAATGTGATATGGTTCGTGAAGAGTAATTCGTCGTGGTCGGTTTCCATAAAACTCATTTCTATTTAAACAACGTTGTATTGTGTGAATATTTACGCTGATACTCATCTAAAACTTTGGTGATGTCTTTCAAAACAACTCTTGCGTTTATATTAACATCGCGGCAGAGTTTACGTGCAGGTTAATGTATTCTTCTGAAAGTCGGGGTTTATATTTCTTTCTTTATGCTTATTAACATATAAAAAACCTAGCGTCATACAGACATTAAATTGGGGAAAATGAAAAAAAAAAATATTCAAAATTGATTGGTGTACGAATAATTTCGTCGTTGCCTGTACATATCTTAGATAAACTTAGATTTTTGTTGTATTTAGTAAATTGTTTTCTAGGCTAGTCATGTAGAATTTGATAAATGTTGTTCTTAGGAGGGAACCCATGAAAACATCATGGCCTTGTACGTATATGTTATTTTATGGCCATAGAAGGGAACTTACAGTCAACGACGAAATTGTTCGTATACCCATCAATTTTGATTTTAATCCATTCCTCAGAATCTAATGTCCTTATGATGCCAGGTTTTTATATGATATTAAGGACCAAAAAGGAATACAAACCTCAGTTTTCAAAACACTAAGTTAAAGACAACCACTTTGACAGGCGAATTATTCTCCGTCAACAAAATACCAACATCTTATATCAATATAAATGTCCTTTGGGAGATTGCATATCTGTCAAATGTGTTAATAATATGTATGTTGCTTTTACTACAACGACTTAGACGAGAGGGCATATATTTCACTTAAGCGATAATAGTTCAATCTCAGAGCATTGAGGGGAGCATTCATGTCCACATTCCCAGTTTAGACAGATATTAGTCGAAAATACCACACCACACCACACCACACCACCAAGATAATAATAAGTAAAAATTAAAAAATTCTAGAAGCACTTTATATAAGAGAATTATGGCCAAAAATAAATAAAGCCAACTACAGTTCTTAAATGTTTATAGCAGCAGTGTTTGCAAAAATTCTAAATTAGAATTGTTAAACACTACAAATTAAAACAAAAAAAATTAAACACAGATAAACACCCCAAAATCATGTAATTTATTTCCTTTGCATAATGTATAAATACATTGAATCAAACGGTGATCATACACAAATATACACCCTACCAAAACCATATAAGTTATCTGTCTTGCATAACGGGTAAATATTTTGAATTTCACGGTGTTCACGTACGCATATCCACAGACTTAATGATGATCTTGGAAGAGATTCAAAATACATGTGATAATAAAATTATTTGAAAGAAAATTTTATAACTTTTCTAGATCAATTTTCTAAATCTACCAAGAAATTCATCGTGGATTTGAAAAGATTAAAAATAAAACAAATAGACATAAAACGTCGAAATTATTTAACCAGACATGTTTTACATTATTCAGACTGTTATTCTCAATTTCATTCATTTCCAGTCTTCTTCACGTGATTGGAATATCGAACCGAACTCTTTATTTGGTCCTCCGGTGTATGTTGTATTACTTCCACGTGGCACGTCTCAGTTATTTCCCTTCAGTTATTTCCCTTTAAATCAACTTTCCAAGTATTTTTTGTTCCTCACTACTGTAGCCTATATTAAACTTACAACTAGTCACTGGATCTAATCAACGCCATTATCCACTGGGTTATGCATCCTTCACTTCTGTGTATAAATTTCTGCCACTTATAAACCTAATGTCTCAGCAACCATATATCTTATCAGTGCAATTTTATTTTTATTGCAATTTTTCCGGGTTTTATTATAATTATTATTGCATAATTTTTACTATATTTTACAATGGGAACAACTCAGCATGCTCAAACCCTCGGTCACGATGACTTGTCACTTCTTGCTAGTCCAACCATTGACGGTACCTAAGGGTTCCTTCTACTTAATTTCACAAACAAGGCTTGGTATGGTTTCAAGGTCCTTTCTAGTTGCGCAACAGACTGGGATTGCCTCCTCCAGAACCATCCAGAAGACACCTTCCTGACATATCGACCATGGTAAGATTCGAACCCATGTTTCGTCGTCAGAAACCAAACGTTCTAACCACTCTGAAACATCTTCGACCAAGTGTTTTGAGAAATTAGACTCAAGATAAACCTTTCGAAAACGAAAAGTGAAATGGAATACACTGAATCCACCATAGATACACTGAGTCCATCATAAACAAATCAGGAGGTGGAATTAGCAAACATTTTAAATACCTCGGTGTATATATCCGTTAGAACAAATTTATTACAGTAGTTAATGAAATGGAATATAGAGTAAGCTAGGCTAGGGTTAGTTTCGCCCAACACCGCAAAATGTTCCACAACTAAAATATTAATCGGATAGCTCTAGACATGTTCTGGAATAAATAGAAACATTCATTCCCATGCCATGCATGGCGAAATATCCGTTCGGAAATCTATATATTGGCATAATATATAAATAATCATGCCAACCCGCAGCAAATATGATCTGAAGATTGCACTCGAACATAAAATAGATTGTTGTCTCTCTGTATTGAGCACAGAGACTATCATTGATATTTACATGCGCTCAATATCTGATGTGGAGAACTTTTTCCCATAAATATAACATGTATTAAAACTATATTTTTATCATATATATATATATTAGGATCTTGAATAAGTTCTCACTGCTTTCCAACAGATGGCGTTCTCAGAACTGCGTGCGTGTAGTTTCAAATGGTAATGCATCTATAAGGAAGTTCTATAAGCAACCTTAAAATTTTCGCCGAAATGCAAAGAACTTTTTTTTTTTCATTGCGCTAAACATGTCGGATTTCGTGCCAAAGAAAGTGTATTTGCGAGGAATTTGACTGCACTACTTTATTCAAAAGAAATCTGCAGCTGAAGCACACAGAATTCTTGTTGAGACTTACAGCGACCGTGATCTGTCGGTAACACCATGCAGAGATTGGTTTAAACGCTACAAAAAGAATGATTTTGATGTTGAAGAAAAAGAACGCTCTGTCACACCGAAGACACTTGAAGACGAAGAATTGGAGGCATTACTTCATGAAGACTAATGTCAGGCGCAAACTGAATTTGCAGAATCATTAGGAATTGATCACGCAACAGTTTCGAAAAGTTTGAAATCATTAGGAATGATTCAAAAGCAAGGACGTTGGGTGTCGTATGAATCGAAACCGAGAGACGTCGATTGGTTTTCTGTTACGTGTGCACAGCAGGAAGTATTTATTGCATCGTATCGTGACCGGCGATGAAAAGTGGATACACTAAGATAATTGTAGGGTATGACCGGCAACATCGGCGGCTAAGCCTAATATCCATGGCTAGAAGATTATGCTCTGCATTTGGTCGGAACAGTGGGGTGTAGTTTATTATCTGTTGTTCAAACCGAGCAAAGCCATCACATGAGATCACTATCGTCTACAATTGATACGTTTGCGCCGATCACTAAAGACAAAACAGCGGCTATACGAGCAGAGTCACTACAAATCATTTTGCAACATGAAATTGCTAGGCCACATGTTTCCAAACAGATGAGGAACTACTTGGACACGCTTAAATAGGTATTCCTACCAAACCCGCCGCTTTGACATGGTTCTTACCAATTTTTGTGAATAAAACATTAATTGTCATGGAATAAACTTATTCAAGGTCCTACTATATATGTATCTCTCTTTCTCTGTATATATATATATATATATATATATATATATATATATATATATAGAGAGAGAGAGAGAGAGATAATTCTATAATACACACAGATATAAAGAGGAACATAAATAAATGCATAAAAAATGTGTCTATGCGTGTGTGCATAATGAAGGAAAATGTAAGTCAAGCTTAAAAGCATTTTAACAAATGGAATATCTGAGCGACGTCGTAAAAACTTTTAACAGTTACTTTCTGACTGTGGGAAATCTATTCAATGAATTACATCATAAGCTATCACGTAGAAACACATTTCATCCAAACACAAATAATTTAATATACAGGGAAGAAAAAAAAAGCTATCATTGAAAATACATGATGTAAAATGTTGTTATGCAAAAGAAGATTTTCTCACTAAAGTTGGTATTAACAGAACGAAGCATTAAATTCTTTTTATACTAAAAGATTTTGAATCAATTCATCATGGACGTCGCAGGTGATAATATTTAACATTATTTAAAAAAAAATGTTAGCAATATCTTTTTCGTGAGCTTCAGTTTTTACTCGTCAATGTAAATGAAATATAAAGTTTTTACTTTTCCATAAATTCAGAATTATGTTGCAGAAATAATCCATAGATCAGAAATAATATTTTATTATTTGTCAATAATAATAAAATAACAGAAATTAAGACAGAAGAAAATGGTTGACAAGATATTTAAAATTTTTAATATCAAAGTAGACTGGAAAGCATTAAATCAGAAGAGAGTCCCATATGCGAAAAGTACAAAAGCAGAAAACTATAGCATAAAAAGTATAGTTAGATTTATCCATTTCAACTATATAATGATTAGACCTTAGCTCCAAACTAATTTATAGAAAAGGTATAGGTACGCTACATTACGATTTAGAAAGGTAACTGGATCCCCAATGCCAGATTAGAAACAATGACTTTGCAGATTCAATTTTAGATTTTATCAATAATCATCACATACAGAGCAGAAGAACCATACATTATATGGCAGCCATATTCAATGCATAAATGAATGATAGACTTATAAATATTTAAGATAGATTCTGGCGAGAAAAAAATTGTGTAGCACGATACAGTAAACTAACTTTCCAAGTAGCAGACTTAGCTGTTGATTAATTATAATCTTCCCATTTCATTTCAGCTGACAACGTTAGTCTGAGAAGGCGAAACGTGTCAATCTCCTGGAGGTTAGCATCAACCATATTGATGAATGACAAAAACGGTTCTCTTAGATCATATAAAGAGAATTGTTTCGTTTTGGGGTGTTATATTTAACAAGCCATTTCATGTCCCAGTTAATAGCAAGTTGTAGATCATTTTTGAGATCAGCTACCAATTTGATATATTCGAACCGCCGTAACGTAGCTTCAGTGTGACTTTTCTCTATTTTTTATAGTTTTTGTTCTGATGAGCTTTTTCTTTTAGGATACTTAACCTTTATGAATGATAACGCTGTACGACATTGGCAACGCTGTCTTATGATCATAAAGTTGAAATGGCTAGATGTAAATTCTATACTAACAGATTTTCTCGCGCACTCCTCGCATGTGGAACTCTCTTACAGACTCCACTCAGCTTTGAACATCACAATTTTAAATGTAATGTCAATAGTTAGCTTTTGTCTACTTAATTCTTGTTCTTTTATTTCTCGCTCTCTCTCCTTAATATGTTTTTTCTTTTCATAATCTCCCACTCTCAGTAAACCCTTCCGACTTAGTGGCTTAACTGCGCTGTTTTGTCGAAAATGATTTTAAAACATGTATTGTTTAAATAGAAGAGTTGAATGGACTGTTTACGCATTGAGAGTCTCATAGAATGAATAGTTTGACCAGATGTACCAAAGTAAATTAGAAAGGCGTGGAGAATACAAGAATACGATATGTTTAATTGCTATTAATAGTCCCTTCATTATCCACAAATCTGTTAACGCCAACGGGCATTGGTCCCAGAAAAGGTGTTTCTTTTTTACACACACCAATTATTAATTTCAGGAATACAATCAACAGTAGTTAACCTTGGATTCATATTTTTGACTCTCATAGCACACACTATGGATATAGCCATAAATGCGATAATATTCACTATCACAACCGAATGGGTAGTATAACTTCACACTTCATTTTATATCTACCATTTCAATAACCAATATTGTATTAACTACTGCAACCATCGCGTCTAACATAAGATAACCAGTTCATAACAATTTGTTTTTCACAAATCTAAAAGCAATCCTTGACACCACTGGCTTGTGTGTTTTTGTTATTCTATTTTGGGATGTAGCATATAAAAATGCTATCGTGAAATTCAACATAGAGACGGTCAGATGGGGAATCGATGATCTTTGATGATCTAAATTCGTGTATTCCAACCGTCAACTCTAGTCAGTTATCAATTCATGAGCCAGGTTTTTCATCTTATACAAACGTCTGTTTTAAGATATCCCTCTCTATTCTTAGTTGACATACCTAAAAAACAAATTTTCGGAATATTTCATTTTAGTTTCACCATGTCTCGTCGGATTAAACACGCAGCATATATCACACAGGGCAGCACACATGCAAAGTTGATTCGAGTAAACCAAGTACCACATATACTCACGTATGAGATGTGGTTCGTCTGTATTGGCATAAAACACAGATAAATGCTGACCAAGTAACTTAATACATCATTTAATCTTACTTTCAGGTTACAAATGCTATCAGGAAAAACGCCAGCAAATTATACCTGAAGCAAAGAGAGAAATACTAAAGAGTAATGTCTACGATAGTAACTTAAAGGAATTCATACATAGGCTTCTTTCATTGTGACCTAAACATTCTTTTTCTGGCTTTTAGTGTAAGTCAGGAAGCGAGACTGTAAGCAAGATGACAAGTTGCTATCCACGGTATATGTTGGCAACCGAACGAGGAAGATAATTTGCATCGATTTTATAATCAAGACTCCTGAAGAATGAACCAAGTCAGTGCTTAAAGCAGCCTAAACTACAAAAATGAAGGGAATTTCGGGCAACTTATACATAAAACTATCTAAAAATGAATAAAACGATATGAACATTAGGGGAAACGGCAGAAGAACTGAATCGGTCTTAATAATGGTTGAACGATGACCAAAAATGGATTCAAACAAATGTACCCTATGGATCTTGAATATGACAGGTCTACTAGACGGACACCACAGAATCACAAAGAACTTTAAGTAACAGCAGAAAACTCGTCACATGAAGACTTTCAACATCAGCAGCAAATAAAATATATTGCACAATTAAATACGAATTAATGACATAATGAAAATGTTGATTTTACGCACCACCTTAAACAAAATGTTAGGAAGGAAATTCCAGTCAATACTGGAATGAGCGATAAGAGTATATTTGTAAAACTTATAATTCTGAAATTTTAAGGTGGGGGGAATTTTATAAATTTTAATCGACAGTAACAATTACCATATAAGTGACAAGAAAGACAAGAATAAACGGGAAATGGAAATGTCTATTAAAGATGTAACAGTGGACAGCAATGTATCAAATTTGAACTGAAATATTAGTGCAATGCAAAGATCTACATCTTGACCACATATTGACATATTGATGCTCAAATCAAAATGTTGCTTTTAAAATAAACATTGAAAATTCTAGAAGAGTGAGATTTAAATTGATCATTCAAACTAAGCCAGAAATTGGTATTAGCATATATGAAGGAAGCTTCAGATACTGTATTTTGTTGTTTGGGCAGACTACTGAATGGATGATAAAGAAAATGTAAAAAATAAATCAGTAACTTGACCTAACCAGAATGTTGAACGAATTATGGGATATGAAGATAACAGTTTCCAAGTGTCTGAATAAATGAACGGAAGAACGGGAAATTATGGTAAGACTCGAATCCATTCCGACGAGTGGATTATTGGAAACAGCTTGGATGCTAATAGAATTGAAAGGTTTTACTGCCACATAATCTCCGGCGTAATCAAGCTTTCTTCTATGAAAAGTTTAGTGTCGTGTCTATAATAAATGGTTCATTTGGATCTGTGCCGAAATCCTTCAAGAAATAATTAGAATATTGCAAACAATGGTGCTACTGCGGCGTGGGAGAAAATTGAGAAAATGTCAGTAACCCGTCGAAGCTTGCTTGCACTCAGCCTCCATCACTTCTGGTAACATGAAGTTGTATGAAATATAATAATGGTATTTCTAAAGGCTAATTAAAATTGTATATAGCATGGAATAAATAGATATGCTAAAAGTACAATTTAATAGGGAAAGAGAATTAGCAGTAATAACAGGGATGATGGTAGCTGTGGTAAGTTGTAATGGTTCACAAGGGAAATCTGATAGTGATCTTGCAAATCACTTATACGTGAAAGTAGTTCTCATATTTAATGGCACACTGGAATCGGTCCAAAGATATTTGGAAATATAACTGAACGGAAGAAATGTGATCGATATTGAAAGAAATACGAAATGCATCACTGTTAAAATCATCCAGAATACAGAGTAACTATCTGAAGATTTGGATGGATATTCATTGTTACCCTGTTCGTATTTTGGGAGATAAAATAACAAGTTTATTTTAATAAATAGATTCGATAATAAATAGATTCGATCATTCTTTTTATATGCACTGCTTTATACACATAATTTTCCTTTTTTAAGTGTTATTTTCCTTTTCATTTACTTTTCCTGTATTATGGGTTTGTTATAATAAATAAAAAAAAAACCCCAAAAAAACCTCTCCTCTGAATTTCTATTCTCTTGTGGATGGTAATAGTTTAATATATGTTAATATATGTTATTTTTAAGTTTGAATGAAGAATATTAAATGATACATTTCCTTGAAATGAAAATAATTAATTCAATATATTTTAAAAAATATTTCAATGTCATTAATTCGGAATTTTTTGTGCTCATTAATATAAATATATAATTATATCTCGTAATTTTAAATTAATAGTAATTTGTTAATATATGATTAAATATATTTTCCCTAATTTTCCAGTCTACATGTATCTATCCTCCTCATACCATTTCCATGTCTAGACATGACTACCTCCTCTCTACTTTCTTCCTATCTTGTCTTTTCACTATTTCACTTAGTCTTTCTTCGTTTTTCCGTTTTTCTTTCTTTTGCTTCTGCCCGACTTTAAAATTTCTTTTAACCCAGTTATTATTCTTTCTTATTAGCCTAATGGGTTTGAAAATTCTTACTAAATAATATTAATTCATAAGATGAAATGGTCATAACCACTATGAAATAATCTTAATTCCTATTATTATATATATATATATATATATATATATATATATATATATATATATATATATATATATATATATTTATTAATACATTTTTATGTTTAACGTTATTTATAGATACAAATGTCCGGCCTGAATGTCTGTTTATGATAGAAAATAATCTGTTCATTTGACAGGAATATTTTTTC